>WWET01002082.1:89220-106946 GCA_011038615.1 Limnodynastes dumerilii
CCCGGTTTGCTTAGGCTTAGCTGCTGAGTATGCCGTGTGAAAGCCTTCTAAGGCAAAGGTAAATAAATAGGTAGAAGCCTATAATCATCTCTTTACTTTCCATTTTTGTGACACAGTATGTAATAAAGGTGAAAGGTAAAGAGAGGGAAATGAAATAGCAAAAAAACAAAACAAACAATAATACTGTTCAGATGGCACACACTTCTCAGGCTGGTGCTCATACATAGCTTTAAAGAATGTTGACTCATATTTGACCTGATAAACTAGTTAGTATGAAATGTATAGTGCGATAAAAATCTTTTTGCAAATAATATTATTTTTGAACCCTTATGGCAACCATAGTCCTATAGGCCTGTATTCACACCTAAGAAGCCTCTGTTTGCGCATATGCTTGTGTAGTTTGTCATTTATGCAATCTACAGATCAATTAGGTACATAGATTACCTCTGTGCGGTCTTTAAAGACCACACATAGCAGTTTAGTTAGCAAGAGGCGGTCTTAAGCCGCCTCAGGGAGTGAATAGGTAGAAGTGGGAGGGGGGGATTTATATTAGCTGGGGAGGCGGGGAGAAGCAACGTCCGTGCTGAGTTTCCTTCTTAAGAAGTGCCATAAGGTAACTTAAAATGGGGAAGGGGTGGAGGTGGGGACCGGAGAAGTAGGTGCAGATACATGTGTAGCCGCACCTACGGATCACACTCGCAAGTGTCAATCTGATCCCTGGTAAATAATGTAGGAACGCATTCAGAGTTCAGTAAGTCACCCAACTTCCGTAAGCTGGTTGTGGAAGTCAGGTGATTTTCTGGCAACGTGCATGTGTGCACCAGATGTTACGATACGGAATTTAGTTCCGTGCACCTGGAGATCTGTCTGACAGGGAGGCCCATTCCCTTAGCCCTCCTAATCTCTAAGTTGGATGGGGGAGACCATGTCAATTTACAGTAGTGGCTGGGTTTAAGTGTTCCACGTAGATCAGCTAAGGCAGGTCTTTGGTAGTGTAACTGCTGCCATAATAGCACAAGAGAGGAGAGTGACAGAGGCGTTCACCCCCCTTTTCCTTGCAGACTGCCCGACCTGCCAGAGAGGTCTGAACCTGGCCTGTAGCGAGAAGAAAGGCTATGAACACTGTGTACCTGACTGAAAGTGTCTGCATTCAGCAGCCATTTTGTTTGTTAACCAAAGATATTGAAAGAGATAGTTAAATACTAAAGACTAATCAGATCCTTGCTTAAAGGACACTTCATTTTTTTATTAATAAAATATGAAAATATTGGAAGATAACGTGTGACTGGAGACATAGAAGGGGCTCCAAAAAGAAGAAAATACTTTGTGTGGACGCAATCTACAAATGGGTCATAATGATGTCTAGAGGCATATAAGGGGGCTGCAATGATGGCTGGGGGACATTTTTCCACTTTAACCCCTTTAAACTCTGTAAATATAAATACATTTAATCTGTGCTTATGATATTGTTATTTAAAGGTGGAAATTTTATTTTGCTACTTTATGTCACTACTATTGCCATTACATTGAAAAATATATGGAAATTATGATGTATGGGTAACAGTACACAGAAATTTATACCTGTGTTTTATGGAAGAAGATCCTTGGGGGATGGCACTATGAGTTTCCGCACCTAAACGAAATGTTACGTAGATTGTGTAAAAGAGTTACTACGCATGCGTAGTTGCTCTACACGTTAAGGTACACTCGTAAGAAGAAAGTTTGGGACTTTCGTAAGAAAAATTTGGGACTGAGAATCTGGTCCACCAACCTTACTGACACCACTGACTACAAAAAAAGGCCATACTACATCTCCACTGTTTCAATTGTATAATCATCAAGTTCCATTTGCTTACATTCACCTCTACACTTCTGTAGCTACTTCTAAGTTGGTGCAGTGTGAGTACTATTCCATATTGTTACTTCCTAAATGTTAAAATAAAGCAGATTATTTAATAGCCATATATGTGTATGTGTTACTGACTGTTTCATGTGTTCCAATAGAATCTGAAAGACAAAGCAAGCTTTTTACACTGAAAATAGACAGAACAAGATTTTATGTACCACTTTAATTTCCGTCAAGTGTAAAATAAATATATTTTAATTACTTTCCGCCATTACTCAATTCTTTTTAAAAACTGAACTGAACTTACTGTAATTACTTGAAAAAAGCCACATCATTATAAACAATTCCTCTTCAGAAAACAGGAAGTTTGGAGCAGAAAGAGATATGACAGGAAACATGTCTTCTACTGTCAAAGGTAATTTAAAAGTGAATTACTGAATGTGTTGTCATTTGTGGAAGATTGTGCGGAGAATGCATTAGCGATGATGTTGTTATTATCAGCTGTAAATAAAGCCTGTTACACTTAGCACATTGATATGTATTAGTATGTAATAAATTATTGATCGCAGGAAAACATGAGCACCTTACCCGGAAAATACAGTCTCTTTTGTAACAATTACACATTTTTCTGTTGAATGATTGTAAGCATCCTATGCTAAAGATACCACTAGGGAATTTAATGATAAATATAAGTGTGTGTGTATAGTGTATATATGTGTGTATATACCGGATGTATGTAGCTCTGACTAGTTGAGGCATGGACTCCACAAGACCTCTTGAAGGTGCCCTGTGGTGTATGGCACCAAGACTTTTGCAGCAGACCCTTTCTTTAAGCCCTGTAATTTATGAGTTGGGGCCTCCATGGCTTAGACTGGTTTATCCAGCACATTCCACAGATGTTCCATCGGATTGAGATCTGGGGAATTTGAAGGCCAATTTAACGCCTTTGAACTAACTTGTTCCTCAAACCATTTCTCAATAATCTTGGGCAGCTTCAATGTTTTGACTGACCTGATTCACGCTTAAGAAGAAGCTGCGTATGTTTAGGAACGAATAAACTGTGCAGTTACGCATGAGAGCCGGATGTTACGCATGGGAATTCATTAAGCGCGGACTTCAACTCTGTACTTAGTGAGATAAGTAAGAAGGAAGGTAAGAGTGAGTGGGGGGATGCATGTAAATTTGCCATTAAGGATGCGGTTTGTTAAGTACGCATGTAATTAAGCAACTTAAGCACAGACATACACAGAGAGAGTTAAGGTAGCCCTATGGATGCGGAAGTCAGCTAAAATCCGTAGTTACAAAGGGAGTGTCATGGGAGTTGCCACTTAGTTGCGTATTTTTGCGAATCCACGCATACTTATTTCATTCATATCGGTGAATCCGGTACGTTGTGTAGGCATATGAAGAAATGGAAGCCATTTACAAACATATAGAATGTATATAGAAGTTCAGTAAAAGTACATTGTTCATGTAGTATGATATCACAATTCCTGACACTATCTGTGCAGCCAATGCCAACTGACCTCACTCTTGTACCAGTATTCCCTTTCACCCTTTTCCGTATACTTCTTTACCTATTAAAACCACTGCCTGCCTATTCATTAAACTGCATATAGGATTTGCGATATGTAGGACTGTATATTATTATTTACCATGACAGTATGAGCCTGATCAAGACTCAAACGTAAAAAATTATAATATTGTGAGAACCCCACACAAATAATGGCGTTTTAACGGTATAGCACGTGCTGCAGGCTGTTGGCGGACAGATACGTTTTCTTCCCCAGCAATCCAATCGCATGTGCCGGGTAGTCCACTCTTATGTATAACGAAAGTGCTTAATTGACAATGTAAATGTCCTAAAAATAAATTCACAAATAAAAATTTGTATTAAATGAACAAAAAAAAACAACAATATTTTATTTTTACAATCATCGCACAGCACACTGCATAAGCCTCCAATCCATACCTCATATAGCTCATTTATCTGGGCATTGTCAGCTGTTAGCAGCTCCCTGTACTTCTGTTTAGCAGCTACAGCTGGGTACACACTACATTTTTACACCCAATAATTCATCCAATCACGCGACCAATTCACACAATATTGTGTATCAATTTATGCAGTCAAACAATGTCGGTTGAAAAGTGTGTTGTGTATAATTATGTTACTTGCTTCCTGCATTAGGGCTTCCTCTGTGTGCGGGGATATCTTGCTATAGGCAACATCTCCACTTTTCCAAACCCGCAGCTTAGTAAATCTGGCCCCAGGTCTTATATAATATACAACAGGTTTGCCGACTTTCTCTTTCTTCCCCCAGGGAGGTCCCGGAGGGAAGTAAGAGATGCCGGTATGGGAGTGTGTCTTGATGATGAAATTGATGCAAATTGCATCCTGAAGCCCTGCCCCCTGTCCAGCAAGGCCACTATTCATTGGGGGTAGGAATGTCATCAAGTCCTGCTTAATCCCTAGCAACACTAGGACTTACTCTATTGATAGACAGAGGCTGTGATTTGCATTAATCACAGCCTCATGCGGGAGATTTGCCGGGTTTTCCGGGATACCAGGAGCCATGCCCCAATTTCGGGAGGGACGACACCCTGATATACAACACAATTTCCTGCACTGATAGCGGTGCTGTTCTCTGCGGGAGTTGTAGATGTATTAATAACGGTTGTATAGGATACATGGGCCCGATAGAAGTCACATGTTATCTAATCCAAGGTTTCCAACTTTTTTTTTTATGTCCTGACAATTTGGGACAGATGAATGTTGAGTCAGAATCTTTTATGTAAACAGCAATTGTGCCCCAGTGTGTGTGTTGTTTGTGCTAGTTTTGTAAGGGATCGGGCTTGTGTTTGCCTATTGTGAAGCACACGCTGTGATTAGCTTCTTGACACATACTTTGTTCTTCATTCTTTTTGCCTTTACATTCCTGGGGCAATCTCTTGTGTACATACACTGCACGCACAGGTCAGCAGAGTTGCATCTGAGGCATGCACACCTGGGCGATCCGTTTCACACCACAATTGCCAACAAAATCAATTTATCACTCAATTTGTGGGTGTTCCAGAGTCACCAACATGACTCTGCTAGTTTGTCTAATTACAATCCCTCCAACTCTTGCATAACAATACAATGCAGAAAGCAAATTTACATAATTACACGAAGAAAACACTAATGCCCTGCTTGTGAAAACGTATGAGATGATGTGTGAACACATAGATGGTGCAGGAGATAGGAGGATGGATGGTAGACATGAATAAAGAGATGAGTTATTAAACCATATCTGCAGGTTTAGACACTGGTAGATAGTCTAATTGGGCGTGAGAATAGCTTCCAAAGGTTGAGAAAAGAGCAGGAAGTATCCTAAAGATGGAAAGAACTGAGAGACTTCAACTAAAGGTAGGATAAGAAGGTCCAGAAATGACAACAGACAAGTAAAGAAGAGTAATCGATGTCTTTGGGCTATATTTACTAAGCTGTGGGAATGGAAACGTGGATATGTTGTCTATAGCAACCAATCAGATTCTAGCTCTCATTTTTCTATAACATACTAGAATATCAGCTAGAATACGATTGGTTGGTGTAAGCAACAGTTCATCTTTTCCATGACTGCATCTGACTGTGTGTAGATTGCAAACATTTGTTATGTGGGTTCTCAACAGCTTATTCTGACATGTCAAAAGAGATTTTATTTGGAGGGGACAGCAATGCAAAAATATTATTCTGATATAATGGCACTGAAAGAGTAGAGTGAGGGCGTGGACAGATCATTTCAGGCATTGTAGACAATTCTGCACAGATTTAACTAAATTTGAATACATTTGAATAAACAAAAACACTAAAAACATTCCGTAAAGGTTCCTTGATGCCAAAGAATTCCAGACTGGTTATTAGAATTCAGCCGAATTTAAAGTTAAAAGTAGGTTGTGTATTTATGTTCCTAGTTTAGGAAATGTATTTAATTTTGAGATATAAGACATGTAAATTGGTGGAAAAAAATGTAATTATTGAACCCTACAACATATGGAAATGCTATGAATTATATTTTTAGCACAATTGAAGAAACAGACTTTGTAAAAAGACATTATATAACAGACAAGATAAATATCATTTAGAAAGATTGTCATTGTGAAGTAATGCAGACCGTCTCTACCGCCCACCAAAATGATCACAACAAGTAAAGATCCTTATGTGTAAAGAATATGAATATTCTCATAAGAAATGACTGCTGCTTATTTCTGGGACTAAAATGAAATAGAAAAGAAAGCAATAAAAAAGCCGACAGTTAACCTTCCAGTACTAACATGCCTTTAGGGTTAACTGATCAGCATTCTTCTATCTGCGGCCATCAATTTGGAGAAGAGTACAGTGGCGTAGTTGGGGGGGGGTTCTGTTAGCCCAGAACCCCCCTCCACACACACACATACACAAGGAGGAAATCCATACACTACACTGTACTCCCATAATACTATACTATATATATATGGGTCTGGGGTGGGCACATACTACAAGGGTATATATTATGGGTCTGAATTGGCACATGCTGTAATATAATGGGATATATTATGGATCTAGGTATTGTACATACTATAATATAAATAGGATATAATAGGGGTCTGGGAAGGGCATACAATATACTATATATAGTGTGCCATTCCTAAAGCCTAATAAATACCCCATATATTATAGTAAGTGCCATAACACATGTACTTTATGTAGTGTGCCATGTCCTGAACCCTAATATACTCCACATGTATTACACACACTGGAAACTGCCCTTTCAAAACCCTGTGTTTGCCACTGGAGTAGAATAGAGGAAAAAGGGAGAGAGAGAGAAGAGAGTGGAGAAGCTTACAGGACAGAGTGAAGAAAGACCAGATAGAGAGAGAGAGAGAGAGAGATTGCGGAACAGAAGACAAAGGGAGGGAACAGAGCAGAGAAACAGATAGAGGAGAGCAGCAGGGAGAGACACAGGAGCAGGGACAAGGGACCTGATTCACAGATACGATTTTGCTTCTTTTTCCGTGCGTATTTTTAGGATCGGAGTAACTGTATATGCGTAGTAACATTTTTTTATGCAAGTTCTGAAGGATTTCGGCACGGAAGTCCATTAGGCACTGATTACTGAATCGCACTTAGTCACATACGTTCGGAGGGGCATGGTTGTGTTCCGTATGTGCGAAGTTACATGAAAGTGGGTGGGGAGGGGGCATTTAAATGGTCTTTTGAGGGCACGGGGGTAGATCCAGAACTACGTTTGCTGTACGTTTATTCACGTAGCGTATTTTCGCGTGCGTACTTTCTATACACTCCCCTTGGCACTCCCCTTGAATGTACGTATTTTGTCAAGATACGCTTTCCAAACCCTACCTTAACTTTTTCCAGCGTAACCTCAGTGATACGCACACGTACGTATGGGCAACACGTATTTACGCAGCTAAGCACGCCCATACTGTACACTTTAAATACAAACCCCCGCCTACATAACGTATTTCAAACGTATTTTGGACTCACGTAAAATTGGCACGCCCACACGTAAGTATTTACGTGACACATACGTGAATGGCCCATACGCTCACAATTACGCTACGTTACTGAGCGTATTTTCTATGGTGCGCATGCGCAGTATTTACCAAAAGGCAATTTTATGTCTCCGCCATGCGTAAATTCGCTCACAAGCGTTGTTCTGGATCTGGGCCACGGTTTGTAATGTACGCACGTACCTAAGTAACTTAAAAATCCGTCCATGTGAGGGGAGTGTCATGGGTATTACCTTGCAACGTACGTGCGTATATTTGCGTACTTATTACAAACGTGTCTGTGAATGTGGTCCAAGGTGAGGACTCTTTTTAAATAGATGTTAATATTTTAAATGTAATAAGGTTATTATGAAAAATATATGGCTGTCAACTTGTCAATCATACCCCTATGGCATAGCATTTTTTGTATTGAACACTTTCGGCAATCACATAGCCACCAGTATGATGTCAGCTGTATCATCGGCACATTTTTAGTATTTAGACCTGCTTTAGACTTGGATTGGATAACATGTAAATGCCCAATAAACCTAAAAGAAGACAATAAGTAAACTTGTAAGGACCGTATTCACAGATCCGTTTTTACGTAGAGTTGCGTGCGTATTTTTAGGTACGTTGTAATTGCGCATGCGTAGTAACTTTATTTACGTAAGTTACGTAGAATATACGCATGTAAGTGCTGTAAGCACGGACATGTGAATCGCACTTGGGAACATACGTACGGAGGGGCGGGGTAGAAAATTTACATGAAAGTGGGTGGGGGAAGGTATTTAAATAAACGCCTGAGGGCACGCTTATTAAGAATCGCGAAGACATATGCGCACGTAAGCACACGTAAAGAACACAGTGATCCCTTTAAAACATGGTTGGTTATAGCGTAACTATATATATACGTCAAAGTCTTGTCTAAGGCGCCACTCTTATTATAGCTACGTTTAACATGGTTAAAGACTTGCGTGAAACTGTTACATCCCTAAAAAAACAAGAAGGACAAAAGAAAACACTAACTCGTATGTTATATTGTAGTGACATTGGGATAGATCCAGAACTCCACTTGCAATCCGTTTACTCGCGTAGCGTATTTTCGCGTGCGTACTTTCTAAGCACTCCCCTAGGCACACCCCTTGAATGTATGTACTTTGACTGATTTCCACTGTTCAAACCCTACCTTACCTTTTGACAGCGTAACCGCTCACGCCCGCACATGTTCATATAGGCAACGCAGACATACGCAGCTAAGCATGCCCATACTGTACAATTTAAATGCAAACCTCCGCCTACATTGCGTCATTTAGGCGTACTTTTGGCCCATACGCTCAGAATTATGTTACATGATGTAGCGTATCATCTGTCGTGTGCATACGCAGTAAATACAAAATCGCAAATTTACGTGTCTGCCAGGCGTAAATTTGCTTGGAAGCGTTGTTCTGGATCTGCCCCATTGCATGTAACTTTTGGCATTGTAACTTTGGGTTTTATGTATCACTGTTTGGAAGTACCAAATAAAAAGAAACTATTAAAAAAAAAAAAAAAAAAAAGATCAGGGTGGTCTATGGAGGTGTAAGTCTACGAATGCACGGCCGGGAGAGGAGAGTGTCACGCGCACGTAGTAAAAACGGATCTCTGAATACGGCCTGAAATGTCTTGAGCCCTTCCACCCACTTTTGATTGTATAAAAGAAAAAGGACATGCAGATACTTTAACAAATGGAGCACTGCAGCAACTTGAAATGGCACTTTTGGTTTGTTTGGGTCACTTTGTGAATGCTAGGCATATCTATGCTATCTAGGGTTCCATAACCTTGACACTGAAGGCACAGTGCAAGGCGTTTCAACACTGGGATGAGATGATATAAGATGGCAATATTAACTATGAGGACTTTCTAAAATGATGTGCATTGTGCCTACAGTCTGAAATGCATTTATTTAAAGTGCAAATTGTGACTAAATGACACAAAATTCTGACTCGACCTAATCATGGATTGGATCCAGAATTACAGTTGTGCTCAGTTAAACCTTGCCCAAAAAAACAGGAAAAAAGAATGCCGTACAACATGGTGGGAAATTGCATGCATGGTGGGTCCACCTGCTGGGGAAAATTGAATAGGCTTTAGAATTATTAAATCTTTGTTTACTTACCAATTAGCAGCTTCCTGCTTTCTGCAGAGATCAGACAATAGAGCTGGCATCAAACATGTAATTTCCTATTGCAAAAGTGTATGGCTCACCCTGTGAATTGTATGGGGGATTGAAACCTTATTGTCTGATCTCTGCAGAAAGCCACCAGCTGTTAAATGGTTAATAATCATGGCTGAGAAAGTTTTATCTGAGCCCAACTATAAAGTTATGCAAAGAGCAATCCTATATCCCATACGTGTGAGGTTACTGCACTCCACTCGCTGCGTAATGTGCTGGTGCGTAATGATTGTACATAATAAGCCCTTACTGCATGATTTAAATACCTCCCTGTGCCCACATACACGCTGTACACATGGCTGATCATCAAGCCTCGCTGTCAAAAAGTCTTATGGGGGTAGATCCAGAACAACGTCCACGAGTGAATTTACACTAGGCGCACAAAGCTTAAGGGGGCACCAGTAAGTTAATATTTAAATATTAAATTGGCTTGGAATTCAGGGTCGGGTGGCACAATTTTTCCTTTTTGCCCCTGGCACTAAAATTTCTAGTTACGGCTCTGGCGTTTACCGCACACACGAAGATCTGGCAGTCCGTATGGAGGAGTGCAGGTAACTCCACTGTGACTCCCCTCTTTTGTGCAGACTTCAGGTAACTTACGCTTCTAAAAGGCAGCCTTAACTGACCCGTGCAGATCAGCGGTCCGTACCACTGCTGATCCGCATGTAACCACTAAAACCCACCCACACTGTACAATTTAAATGCTCCCCTCATCCACCTTATGGAGCTTAGGCCGATGGAAGGGATGCACTGGTCTGTCGGACAGTTCCATGGTGGAACATCTGAAATGCGCATTACCAGACGAAATGCCAAATTCCGCATTGAGTGTCAGTCTGGGTCCGCTCTATGCATTCTGAATATGTATATGGTCTGTCATCAGCAATTCTAAATCCAATCCAATGTGCAAATCAGGAAGTACACAGTCCAGAAGAATACAGGATTATTTATTGCTACAGTAAGTTTCATGTAGTGTAAAATCCTGAGAAATCTCTGTCACATTTATTATTAACTAGTGAACGACTCGAAGAAGTGGCTCTAATTTAATAAGTGGTTTAGTTGTATCACAGCCATTTGTGGACTGTCGGCGAGGGTCTAGTCTAATAGAAGCAGTAAGAATGACTCATTACCATGATGTATTTTATAAATTCAGCCACTCCTCTGGAAACCGTGTCATTCGAGGTTGAATTATTGTATACAGTATAATAGAAGTCTATATTGCAATTCTCAGGATTCCCAGGATTCAACAGACACAAGATGACATCAAGTTCTTGCTCTATCTTTGGGGATTTAAGAAACATAATACAGTTTATGTAATCAAGAGATTGTATTGCAATCATTTATTACACTGTTTGGTCTATATGTTCATTTAGTATATTCGGCTTTACACGCAAATGTAAACTAACACTCAGCAGTAATCCCAGTTTTCTGTGTCTTCTTATTGTTTTGGATTTCCAGACAACTGCCGTATGGGGTTTGTATTCATCAGTATTATTATTCTGTAATCTAAATTATTTTCCATGGAGGCTGAGCAATTTGTTCAAGGAAAACACCAAAGAGTTTAATTCATGTAGACTAACATTGGGCCGATTCACAGCTAGGAGCCCCGGCAGACCTACGTAGGCTACATACAGAAGTCTGATGGAAAATGGTACTGCGCATCCCCACAACAGACAACAGAACACATGTACAGTACCATTATTCCCATAACACAGCGCATGCGCAGTACCATTATCCCCATAACAGATTGCATGCGCAGTATCATTATCTCCACAACAGAACACATGTGCAGTACCATTATCCCCATAACACAGCGCATGCGCAGTACCATTATCCCCATAACAGATTGCATGCGCAGTATCATTATCTCCACAACAGAACACATGTGCAGTACCATTATCCCCATAACACAGCGCATGCGCAGTACCATTATCCCCACTACAGAACACATGTGCAGTACCATTATCCCCATAACACAGCGCATGCGCAGTACCATTATCCCCACTACAGAACACATGTGCAGTACCATTATCCCCATAACACAGCGCATGCGCAGTACCATTATCCCCACTACAGAACACATGTGCAGTACCATTATCCCCATAACACAGCGCATGCGCAGTACCATTATCCCCACTACAGAACACATGTGCAGTACCATTATCCCCATAACACAGCGCATGCGCAGTACCATTATCCCCACTACAGAACACATGTGCAGTACCATTATCCCCATAACACAGCGCATGCGCAGTACCATTATCCCCACTACAGAACACATGTGCAGTACCATTATCCCCATAACACAGCGCATGCGCAGTACCATTATCCCCACTACAGAACACATGTGCAGTACCATTATCCCCATAACACAGCGCATGCGCAGTACCATTATCCCCACTACAGAACACATGTGCAGTACCATTATCCCCATAACACAGCGCATGCGCAGTACCATTATCCCCACTACAGAACACATGTGCAGTACCATTATCCCCATAACACAGCGCATGCGCAGTACCATTATCCCCACTACAGAACACATGTGCAGTACCATTATCCCCATAACACAGCGCATGCGCAGTACCATTATCCCCACTACAGAACACATGTGCAGTACCATTATCCCCATAACACAGCGCATGCGCAGTACCATTATCCCCACTACAGAACACATGTGCAGTACCATTATCCCCATAACACAGCGCATGCGCAGTACCATTATCCCCACTACAGAACACATGTGCAGTACCATTATCCCCATAACACAGCGCATGCGCAGTACCATTATCCCCACTACAGAACACATGTAGTACAATTATACGCATAACAGAGCACAACAAACCGATGCTGCATTCCGTGTGGATATCAGCCCCCCTCCCATGCTTAGGTTATACACATGGGGGGATGGGCATAAACATTTAAATTGTACAGTAAGGGCTTTAAGACCGCATATACGCAATCTACGGAATGAAAACGATACTTAGATTACGTAACTTAGTTACTACGCACGCGCAGTAGCTATTTTCGGCATCTGACGGACGTATTATGGGCGACGGACGTTGTTCTGGATCCAGCCCATTGTGTTTAAATTTTAAAATAAAATGATAATCAATCCTTGTATTTGTGCATAACACATCCGCTACATCCTCTAATTCTACTATTAAACACGCCTTGCCTTAGGATGTGGTTTGCCGGTCTGAGGTTCTGAATTCCGACAGTGACCACATCGGCATTATAATGCCAGCAGCATTTACTTATTGCCAGTTTTCTGTCATCCAGAGTCGTCACCAGGAGTCCTGTCTAATTAAATATTGTAATGCCGACATCACAATAATCCTGACCCTGGACCCTGGACTTGTATGAGATACGCATAGGGAGTGGGAAAAGCCGTTTGGCTATGGATTTAACCTCGTAGGAGAGCAGGGGGAGTGCCATGTTCTCAGCTGTACAGAGTTTGGGATCACAAAATCCATACATTAGGGTAGATCCAGAACTACGTGTGTGCGTATGTATATTCGCGGAGCGTATTTTCGTACACGTAAGTTCGCTACACTCCCCACGGCACACCCCTTGCACGGACGTATTTTGTCAAAATACGCGACCCAAACCCTACCTTAACTTTTCCAAACGTAACAGCATACGTCCGCTAACGGACGTACTGACTACGCGAACGTACGCAGCTTAGCACGCCCATACTGTACACTTTAAATACCACCCCCCGCCTACTTCACGTAAAACGCACGTATTGTTGACTAACGTAAATCTGTCACACCCACACGTAAGTATTTACGTGAGACATGTGTGAATCACCCATACGTTCTAAATTACGCTACGTGAATGTGCGTATTTTCTATGGTGGGCATGCGCAGTGCGTTCAAATCTGCAAATTTATGTCTCCGCCACACGTAAATTCGCGGAAATGCGTAGTTCTGGATCTGGCCCATTATCCACAACGTAGACAAATGTACAGATTCCGCTAGATAAGACCCTCTGCCTGTCTGTCCGAATAGAGATAATTTTGTCCTGACTGGGGCAGAAATGAAAGATTACTAGCACAAACTCACATACTACTGACACTGGGTTGGATCCAGAATTGCCACTTACACAAATGACGAGCGTGCATACATTCCCATAAGGCAGCACGAATCTCAATCCTTGTGCTTGAGGTCTTACTGATGGCGGTGTGGGACTAGCTGCCACACGTACAGTGTGTGCACATGGTGGGAGGAGGTAGGTGAGGGTTGCTGGAGGTCTCGGAGGGAAGAAATTGATGTCGACATGTGGGAGGGGCTTAATGATGTGATTTATGCAAATGGTGTCATTAAGCCCCACCTCATCTCAATCACTACTGCTATTTATAGTGTTCCAGGGGGTGACAGGGCTTGATGATAAAATCCTGCCCATCCCTAGTAACACAAGGGATTACTATAATGAGAGGCAGGGGGGCTGGACTTGCAGGAGATTTTCCTGCTCTCTTGGGGTAGGTATTAAAATCGTACAGTAAGGGCTTGTTTAAGCCATCTGTGAGGCTGGTGTATAAATGTTAAGGAAGGGTCCTGCCATCTGCAGCCCCCACAGGTCTCTCCTCACATGTATGGAACACCATAGGAACTCCACTGAGGGACAGAACTCCGATCACAATGGCAGTTCTGGATCCAAAGGTGTAGCAAGCTGCCATGGTGTCCGGAGCAAGGGTATTCATCAGCTCCTCCTCCCCATTATCATCATCTTCCCCCTCCACTTCATCAGCTCCCCCTCCACATTTATCACCTTCCGATTCTTATCATCTCCCCCTCTCCATTTATCATCTCCCAATTCTCATCACCTTATAACACCTTCCCCTTGGCTTGATGATTTTTTAAATCTCCTTTATAATCTTTCCCTCTCCCCATCATCTCCCCTTGTGCTGTTCCCCTCCCCAATGATGTCCCATCACCCTTAAATTTTTATTCTAGTATAAAAGTGGAAAACTTACCTGATCTGCTGTCCGTCTACGCCACGGCTCTGCTATTCATGCCTGTGACGTCAGGACGTCACACACATAAGCTGTAGCGTCAGAGCACCTGAAGCCGGCAGACTGTAAGTGACTTAACAGCTGCCGGACTCCCGTCGGCGCCACCTGAGCATTTTGACGCCTGGAGCTCATGCTCCACCAGAACCACCCTCCCTACACCACTGTCTGGATCCAGCCCATTGGAAGCTATGGCGTAAAGTTGTGGCTCTTTGTTAGTACCTCCAGTCAAGACGCACAGCTGGGAGGGATGCAACAGCCATTTAAGTTGGAGAATAGAACAGTGAATGGAAAGCGAAATTAGGACGCTAACCCAGAGGACTAACGTCTACTTATAGCTCTTCAACATAAGTCTGAAGACCATTTCCCCAATAAATAAATAAAAGGTCTGCACATACTTACAATGCTCGCATGAACCAGAGATATCCGCATCCAAATGTAACATATAACTGCACTTCCAACACTTCATGATTACTAAGTACATAACCAGGATGTAAGATTGTTCCACATCTGGTGTATCTCTCAGACACCCTAATCAGAGATTATGACACCGCTTCCACGTACAACCGCAATGCTGTATATATTACCTCTAGTTCATAAAATGAATGCCACATTGCGAATGTTCATTTACTAGTAATTCAATTTTTATTGTAATCATTTATTTTTAACATCTAGAAAATAAATGACAGTATAACAACAGCAGCTCTCTCACTAAAGTGAACTATTTCTATGAACTCCTGAAGATTAATACGTCAGACATTGAATCGATCTTGGACAGCTTGGCATTGCAATAAGTATCTATTGGAACTTTAAGCATTCGCAGCAGAGGACCAGGGGAGCAATGTTTCTCTTCTTTCAATTCCCCTCTAAAAAGTTTAAATTCAATGATTGCTTAATTTGTTTCTAACTACTAAGAAAGTTGCTGAGGATCATCAGTGTTACACGCTAATACAGCGCTGTGTGCACAGGCTTTACCGATGGCTATCAACAAGAGGCCGCAACACTGAGTAGTGTGAAGCTGGGTACACACCTTAGCAATCATACATGATGAGATGTGTTGGTTCTTACAGCGTGCAAGTCCCGATGAGCATGACGATTCAGATATACCAGCAGAACTGAGCTCATCGGGCCGGATCCAGACCCATGGGCGCCCGAGGTCATTACGGCCAGCAGCGTAGTGGGGAGTTCACTTCCGTGTCCAGACTCCTTTCCTGACTGTTACGATCAGTGTTGCCGGCTTACGGCTGCATAGCTGATTGTAATGGGCCTTCCCCTGCCCCATCCCCTAATTAGCATGTCTATCTCTGCCTTTACGGCTGATGTACAATATTTGTCCTGGGGGGAAAGCCCCCTTTTTGTAATAGCCGGCGTACGTAAAGTATGTTACGTATGCCGGCCCTTACGGTGTTGAAATAAAGTTGTGCTTGTTCGCACAACCTTTCAAACAGGGGAATTATGTACCACATGTACGTAATTCCCCATGGCGGCCATTCTTTAGGATCCGGCCCATCATCACTCCTAAATAGCTGCTGAAACAATCGTGACTCCGTACACACTGTACAATGTCTGACATTGTTGCATACAATGGTTAATTGACTGCTGACCAGATTAACCCTAATGTGTGAGTGTGTGTGTGTGTGTGTGTTATAGACCTTAGTATGTAGCTCCTATAGGGGAAGGGACTATTGTTATTGTCTAATGTTCTCTGTAAAGGGCTGCAGACAATTTGTGGTGCTATATAAATAAGCATTATTATTAATAATAATAAAATAAGTGTTATAAAGTAGGTTACAAACATTGGGCCGTATTCTGCTTCTTAGGTGCGTATTTTTACGAAATTACCTACCGTGCATGCTTAATCTACGTACCAGTTTGGTAAGTAGATTGCCTCCATGCGGTCTTTAAAGACCGCACAGAGTAGTTTAGTTAGAAAGAGGCGGCGTAATGCTGCCTTGGGGAGTGATTAGGAAAAAGTGGGAGGGAGGAGGGATTTAGATTAGTCGGGGAGGGCATGGGGGAGGCAGGGAGAGGCAATGTCCGTGCGTAGTTTACTTCTTAAGAAGGAAACTGCGCACGGTTAGATAAGGTAGCTCTATAGCACTTGTAAATGCCATAAGGTACCGAAAAATGGGGGCCAGGTTAGGGGCAGGATGGGTGAGTTAGGTGCAGATCTGTTCATACCTAACTCACTCTTAGGTTTGAATATGGCCATTGTTTTTTGTTTACTCTGACACAAATACCTTTAACAATATGGCAGATTCACCATTTGGCTTATATATTTAAATGGAAGGTAAATATTCCAGTAGAATCCTTAAGTGGGTTACCACCTTTTCAGCTAGAAATTCCTGGACACATTCCGGGAATGGGACCCCTCCAAACGCTGGTCTTAGTTTCCGGACTGTCCGGTAATCCCTGATGGGTGGTAACCCTACTCATTAAGAAAATTACAGATTTTTTTATTTTATTTTTTATTTTACAGTTTGGGAAAAAATGCTGCATTATGAAGATAGGAAATGTACTTGGGTTTGATATGAGAGGAGAAAGACTTCTCTTACATAAATTTAATTCTGTGTTCAGGTGGGGAAATAAGCCATATTACCTCCTCTTGTTGGGCTGGGGAGGAAGGTGTTGGGGTTGAGGATGGCACACAGTGTAAACATTTGGTTTGTTATCAGTCTAATAATAAAGGTTTATAATCTTCTGAAGCAGGCTCCATGTTGATTGCCCTACCCCTGTAATGTCACATAATTTAATCAATGCACTGAGCAGGGGGGGCTGAGATTTGAATATACATACAACTGTCTGTGTTATGCGATATAATGAATGGACAGAAATAAATTAGAGAGTGAGATGTAAAGGGGGGAGGGGCAACACTTACCATGTAAGGGGCTTGCTGGAGCTCTGTTTTGGGCTAATACAGCCTGTTATGATACTTGTAACAAGGCAAGATATGGTGCTGTCCGTCAGTGAATATCATCTGCATATCCCTTTTCCCATCACCTATCTCTTTCTTTCTAGTTACTTGAAAGAAAATAAAGTTGAATTCATCTTCAATTAAGAACTTCAATCTTTGTCACCAATCTCTCTCTCACTCTCTCTCTCTCTCTCTCTCTCTCTCTCTACATCTCTT
>WWET01002082.1:123432-154239 GCA_011038615.1 Limnodynastes dumerilii
GACAGTAGTCCTGGCTGTCCCCCCCTGATGGCGGCCCTGAGTAGGAGGGCAGTGAATTCCCAGTGACAGTTCTCTGACATAGGGCCAGATCCAGACTTACGGTCATTTTGCGTACACAAGCGTCCCAGAGTTACGTACTACTAAGTATAATGCACTCCCCCGGACACTTCCCTTGCACGCTCGTGACTTAGCTGATTTACGTGTTCAGAACCCCACCTTATCTTTTCCTTGCGTATCTATGGTGGTACGTGTCGCCTTGTTGTACGTAAGTGCCTAACCCTGCGCATACTGTACAATTTAAATGCCTGTCTCTGCCCACACCGCGTATTTTTGCTTTGCGTACGGATGCCTCTTCATACGTGGTTACGCACAAGTTATGACGCGTAACATCTGCGAGCGCATGCACATTGCGTTCCCACAGACAGATTTATGCATGCAGCATATGTATATTAGCTGTTCTTATTAAGTCTGGATCTGGCCCATAGAGGCTAAATAGGCGGACACATATGTTACAAAGTACCATAAACTTATTAAACTTGTTTTATAGAGTTCACCTCTAAACACAAATAATTCTGTTCACTTCAAAATGAACAGAGAAAGAACAAATTGTAACATTTATTCGGATACGCACATGGCCATTCAACTTAAATAGAATTGAGGTTTGTTTAGGATGTTAAATAAGCAACATCTAATGATAGGATGTTATGACTTGTACACATTCACATATCAGCTATGCAGCAGAAAATTGTATCCTGGTCTATTAATAAATCACAGATGAATACACGGCAGCCTGGATCCATTTACATTCAGCTAAACACAGGGGATCGTTTTTGCTTATTTAAAGCATGACTTTCCATCAGCACCCAACTGTGTTTATTTGACCACCGAACCGGATAACTCCCAAAAATACCTTCTAAACATTATTAAGGTGTCATGTTTTCCATCTAGAGTTTGCCCGTCAGTAATTTGCATTAACAGGGAGAAAGCCCACAGATGATTTAGATGGCATGTAAAGCACATAGGACAGAATCCAGACCTCTGCCGCCGCTGCTCAGAGCTTGAGGAGCAGCGCTAGTGGAAATCCAAAGCCAGGTTCCTGCTGTATCCTAACTCCCAAGCGTGTGAAGCACGGAGACGTCCTTGGACGTGCCCAACCTTTTGATTTCAGATTCGCAAATATACGCACCTTAGTGGTAAAACAACACCCATGACACTCCCCTCCTACCTACGGATTTTAGCAGACTTCCGCCACCATAGGGCAGCCTTAACTCTCTGTGCGTATATTTGTGCTTAAGTAGCTTAGGTACGTGCGTACATTCTTAACCGCAATCTTAATAGGCCATTTAAATGCCTCCCCCCACCCACTTTCATGTAACTCCCTACTTACGGAGAACTGCCACACCCCTCCGTATGTATCTCACTAAGCATGGATTTGAAGTCCGTAACCAATGCATTTCCATGCCAAAATCCTAGGTAACTTAGTAAAAAAGTTACTACGCATGCGCAGTTTATCCGATCCTAAAAATACGCACGAAAAAAGCAGCACTTTCTTAAGTGTGTGAATATGGTCCATTCACTGTTAGTGTAATTTAAAGAAAATCTCTAATCTATACGTAATCAGCTTCCCCTAAAATGTACGTCAGCTGCTGTTAGTGCTTCATAATCATGATCTGTTTTTACTCTTTATCAGCCGATATGTACCTGCAAGAGACACAGAGTCTGAAAGACCTATCTATGTTCTCATGGGGCCCTTCCTCATCCACAAGCACAACTGAGCGACCATGGCTTTGCTTTACGGAGCGGAGTTTCGATAGCAGATCGCTGGGCCATTCTAAGTTCCGTACGTGTGAGCGGAGGCCACTCCCCTTCTGTCATACAAGACTACCGTACCCAACAACCTTCCTTAATATTATATGACCCCATGGACAATGTGGTCGGAGCGAAAGAAATGTATGTAATGGCTTAATCAAGCTCTTACTGTACGATTTAAATATGCCCCCCCTCCCACCATGCGGACATGCTTTAAGGATGCTTGAGGATCCCGATCCATGCTGGAAGTTCCTAGTGTGTGCATACGCACATGCAAAAATGGACGCTACCACTAAATCCGAATGCGGAAAAAAAGCACTCGTAGAACTGATAAATTACTTTTCATTTATAAATACGAAAAATACATACAGTACACAACACTAATTGCTGTCAAAGCAGCAGTAAAATCATTATAAAATAACCAATAATCCAGACATAATACAATTAAAAACATATTTGCTTACAGAAACTAAATATCCCTATTATACTTAGCAATCCAGATGCTTAAAAGGCACAGAATAAGTAACTGATCCCACTCGATATACCCGGCCCTTTATTCAGTCTTAGATGGGCGGCCACCTTTATATACCAGTGAATGATGAGAGTCACAATATCATCTGTTCCTGTGAACACAAACTGACAAATAATATTGGAGCATTAGTGTAACGAGTGACAGCAGTTAGTGTTTTATTTTTTGTATCTATAAAAAGTCATTTATCTGTTCTCTGAGCATTTGCTTTTGTTTCTCTTTAGTTTTGAATGCTTTGCTGGGTCCACCCTAAGGTAGCTGCTGGAATACTGATAGATTGTTATTATTTGCACTATACATCACAAAGAGACTATTAAGTGCCCAGCAATATAACAGCTGGAGGATTCTCTTCCATTTTTTTATTGGATTGTTCCAGCTTGGATCATGAGAACCAGATCTGTGCTGGAAGCCTGAAGTGCATGCATGCGCTGTAATGAAATGCGCACGTTTTCCACGCGCAGGACTGATCCAGCCCTCCGCATGTGTTCCATATGCATGAAGGTCTGAAAGGCCGCACCTAAGTGGGTAATGCACTCCCATGTCACCCCCCTCTCATGTTCGAACTTCTGCTAAAATCCATGGCCATAACCCTACCTTAACTCTTCTGTGTGGATCGGTGTTCATATGGAAGGCGCGTATGGAAGAGGCTAACCCTGTCCACTCTGTAAAATGTAAAAAAAAATGTTAATGACTCCCCCCGTCTACTTTGTGTATGTCAGGATAGTGCAGGTTTCACACTTCCTGTCCTACGGATCCACTACACGCATGCGCAGTACCATTATTTAGGCAGACTTACGCAATCGGCTTGCATGAGACGGCTAACGTTATTAAGCCTGTATCTGGTCCGCAGAGTGCAGATTTCTTAATTATGCTTCCAGTCCATTGATTTTAAAATTGCGGGGCTTATAACTAGTCATTTTATGCATAGAACTTTGAATATTGTAACACCAACCCGTGCCGAATGCAGCCAGTAAGCAACAACAGCATTAGAACATTCACATTACTAGAGGAACCCATAGCCAATCACAGTGTAGCAGCATTCACACAGACAGACCAATCAGAGCATGAAAAACATTAATAGGACAATACCCTAACAGCTTCATAAAACAAATGAAGAATAATATGGGCAAACAAATGTGGAATACTTATCAACTTTCCTCAGCTATACTGCGTGGGTATTATTCATCGCTATACATGCCCCCAGCATAAATTTGGTGGCCTGTGTTCAGTTACTGATGACGGGCCAGATTAAGAGCTACGCACGCTAGCATATTTACGCTAGTTGCTGACGTAAAATCGACAATTTGTATATACTGCACATGTGCGCGTCAGTGTTAATATGTATGTCAATCCATTACGTACGTAGGTACTTACGCTTGGAAAAGTTAAGGTAGGGTTTGGCAAACGTAAAACGAGTAATTTACATGCAAGCGAGGGGAGTGCATAATATTTATTATAGCGTAAATACGATACGCGATCGTACGTAAAAAGAACTTAGGTCTGGATCTGGCCCGACGTGCTCATAGTGGAAAGGCAAAATCATTGATTTCTCCTGGCATACCATTGCGATGTATTGTTTAAGTAGATTAGCTCCCTGCACCTTTTCTGTCACTCCCTGGGTAACTGGAAAGCCCTCTCTGAGTTTAGATAATGCAAAAATTTGATTCTTTTTGAAAGGTGGTGATTCTTGCCATATCTTTGTCCATCCTTGTGAAAGAACCATGGACTAGATCCTGATATTAGGGCTGGTGCAATGTGCTCAGCAAGGAGATGTGGGGCAGGCCAGCACTGGGCTGGAGCGGAAGAGCACCAATTGGGGTGAAGGAATGTAAATATCAGTCACTAGAGTCGCTTTTGTAGATCTCATACACTATAGTGACTCTAGTGACTGATATTTACATAGATTATTATTAATATTATTATTATAGTTTATCTATAAAGGGGCCACAAGGTGTCCGCAGCGCCGTACAAAATACAACAAAATACAGTACAGACATACAAGGCAGGGATGGACAACATAGTACATAATAATATACCGTACAGACATACAGGACAGAGATGGACAGCATAGTACATAATAATATACAGTACAGACATACAGGGCAGGGATAGACAGCATAGTACATAATAATATACAGTACAGACATACAGGGCAGGCATATACAGCATAGTACATAATAAAATACAATATAAATACAAAAATATCACAAAAATACAATAAAGTGAAGCAAGCACAGACAGTAAGGCAGAATGCAAGGTGTCAAGGCTGGTAGATCAGGGAGGAGGGGATAGAGCGCAGTGAGAGGTTGAGAGGGAGCCACCAGGTGGGGATGGGTAGAGGGGGACAAGAAGGTACGAAATGAGGGGGGAGTGGGGGAGGAAGGAACTACACTAGGAAGGAGGACCCTGCTCACGTGAGCTAACACACTAAGAGAGAGGGCTGAACTTACAAAAGATGGATGAGAAATAGGTATTGCAGGCTTACCCGCTGGCAGACGCGCGTCCACGTCTGTCAGCTGTAGAGATGACAGTCTCGTATGCCAGTATTGTCTCCGTTACTCCAGTATATCGGAGCTGGTTGTGTAGGAGTCCGATGGTTAAGATGAGGTTGCATGTGTCCCGCCGAGTGCACTTCCGTTGCTCTGACTCGTCGGAGCTCGCAGAGGGAGTCCCAGAAAGGATGTGGGCAGCATCACAGAGCGGTGTTCGGAGTAAAGGGTCCCCGTTAGTTAGGGTAACTTTAGTATTTGTTTTCCATCATTTGGACATAGCGTGTCAAATAAACAAGCCACTATATGGGATAATGTGCATAGAGATCGGTGGAGATTTTTTCTTTTATAATCTCTATACAACAAAGTACAAAGTTCCAGGATGCTCAGACCACAAGATAGGAATACTCTGTCCAGTCAATAAAAACACCTGACGCGTTTCATGGCCAGCAGGCCACTTCTTCAGAGGTAGGTCCTACGACCTACCTCTTTTTTTGAGCGTTGGCACATTATTTAGTTGAATCATTAGTGCTGTATTGTGTTTATATGTTTAAGTTAAGCACTTACTGTATGGTAATCCTTATTTGTGTACTAGCCACATTTTCCGTGTGGTTTATGTGTAAATAGTAAGGTAGTTTCCTGGATCTCCTGTCGCATGTACAAAACATTGGATTGCATAGCAATCTGCTATTGGAACTCGGAATCGTAATGTCATTTATCTCTTTTAATTGTATATATTACAGTTTTTTTAGTACATACACATATAACACATTGCTGACTTTTCACAATAAAATATTTTAAATGTTGCTGCATTTCTAATACCTGTCAAACATTATTGTTTATTGTCAACATTTAAATAAACACATATGTATATATTTGTGGCTTTCATATATGTATATAATATCATCAGCCACTCCATAATAACTTAAGAGCCCATGCAGATATGATAGGACTTACAGGGAATCTTCCTGGTAGGCCGATGGTCTCTGGAGGCCACTCAGCAGCTACTTTTTGACTTGAAGAAACCTAGGATGTTGACTGTCATGGGTGGTTGTTGCTAAAATTATGTCTGTATAGAATGGAGATGATTAGGATGTTGTTTGTATTGAGAGGTGGTCACTAGGATTCTGTATGTATTGGGTGGTAGTCACTAGGATGCTGTAAGTTTCGGGTGCTGGTCACTGGGGTGGCAGTGACTACCTGCATAAAGGTCACTATAAATCTCTGTATTGGAATGTAAAATACTTGTCAGTAGGTTCTTTATTCTCTACTAATCCAGTATACATATTTTTTGGACCCCACGAATAATTAATCCCGCCCACATGTGGCCTCTTGCAGATTTCTTTTCCAGGGCCACTTTATTTTCCCAATCCTCCCCTGATTTATGATGATTATGGCCAATATCGTAAGAGTGTTTACACTCCTAAATTTCCTAAAAATCACAATCTCCGATGTTAGGTTCACTTGGGGTGGTTACGTGGCTTGATGATGCAAATTGCATCAAGTCCCTCCCTGCCCCTGGTAACACTAGGATACTAGTGTAGCCAGGCATGGGGGCAGGAATACCGGCCCGAATATTCGGGGAGAGTCAGCAACCCTGCATTTCCACCTGTTTTTGTGTGTACTCTGGATCAGACCGGAAGTGGAAGTATTTATTGGTTATAGCAAATAATCATTTTTTATGATCTTCCACTTATATTATTGTAATAAATCTATTTACCCAGTAGCCAAACTTCTGGACAGAGAGTCATTGTGTCCCCTGCAGGGTAAAGGAATCAGTAATATGAAATATACCAAAATTTGCATTGAAACCAGAGGAGACCAATTATAATTGTAAAAAAGTAACTTTTGGTCAAAGCTTTATTGCCATGAATAATGATTGGTTTCATGTTTTTTTTACTCAAACAGATTATAAAAGATGTGCAAGACTTCTCAACAGATTAGCAGTCAGTCCTATTTGTAAGGATGGATAGTTTGGTAAGTTACCGTAATAAATTGTTTATTTTATTTGCTTCCAGTAACCCTAAACAGACTGTTCAGACATGCTAAAGATAGCTAACAAGTATGGACATTCTCCATCAAACAGAAAGTTATCAAGGTAACAAGGGGTAAAGTCCAGATCAGACACCATTAAATGTAGAGTTAAATGATGGCTACCTATAAGAGGGGAAACTAGAGTTTGTATGGAACTATCCTTGGGTTAAACACTCTGCTTGGTAATAGGTATCAAATATGGTGGTGGTGTGTGTAGGGAGGGTGTGGGGTAATTAGGTCATGTCTCTAGTAAACATGTGTATGGGTTATTAGGTGTATGATAAACACAAGCTTAGTAATATAGTGAGATTTGTACACACTGCTAGAAATCATAGACTGATCTTTTCTTGTGAACTGATGTAGTGACTTTTTTCCAGAATGCTGTAATATGTGTGCAAAAATATAAGAATATAGGGGATGACTGGAAAGATTCTTAGACTTAGGGCAGTATTTGATAAGTTTTTAATTTGAATTTTTGACTATTAATTTTCCTTTTTTTTTTTTTTAAAGAAATTGATGTTGTAATATTGTGATAGAATGACTATAATATAGTGGAAGTACAGTGTTGATCCTTCACTGATAGTAGCTGTGAGCAGGTTGTAAGCTTACAACAATGAGTCTGAAGCTTATCTTTACATAAAGAGGATGGACACAGTTTTAATGGATGCCCAGTTGTCTTCTAGAAGGCATAAGAACAGTACATAACAATAATCCATGCATTTGGCGTGGCGGNGTTCAGCCAGTCCTATTTAGAAAATTATATACTGTAGCTTGCAGCTGAATTGCACATTGCAAATTTTAGAAAATATTTACTTTGTGATTTTTATTACTGGGAATGTGTAATTTATAGCGAGATGCCCCATTTTGCCAAAGTACCTGTTCCCAACAGCGAAATGTTCCCTCCCAGACCCCGGTGACAGGACGGGACAAGGCTGCAGCAGCGTTTAGGGACAGACATCAGGGAGCGCACTGCAGGATATAGAAGGTTAGGGTTAGGCTGTGGGAGATAGAGGGTTAAGGCTAAGGTTAGGCTAATAGAAAAGGAAGGTTAGGGGAAAACCGGTAGTCCCCAGCAGTTCCCGGTTAGAACATGTCTTTTCCGAAATAGGGTCATCCGAAAGTTCCTTTTCCAATTTCCCTATTTCGAATACTTACTAGTTTCTAATTTTTTTTTCAGAATGGGTGAGTATGCTGATCGGCATACTTCACCCATTCACCTTCACAAATTCCACCGCTGCCGATATCCCTCCGCCACTGCTTATTGCCGGACTGAGGGAAAGGTGAGTAACCTCTCTGTGCAGGGATAGCAGCGGCGGAGGAAGGGGTATCGGCTCACTGCCACCGGCTCTCTGCTCTGTCCTGCTACCGTCACCTTTAATCACCTCCGCACCGCCTCCGATTCTATTCTCTGCCTCACTCTCAACCTTTCAGGATTCCAATTTCTATATTTCCTCCCTTCCAATTCCCTTCTCAGCTTAAATCCAGTTACCTCAAACCTCTACCAAGCACACTCCAATTTCTCTCCACTCCTGCACCACTCTGACCCTCAACCGTTCAAAACACCTCATACTTTTCCCCCCAGAAACTTCTAGAGAGAACCTCTCGCGCTTCCCTCGCGCTCCTCAGTTCACAGCTACCAGCCGATAGTTGCCTAGTAACGTCCCACGTGCTAGCCTGTGCTTTAAAAATAAGCTTGAGACACATGCTTCTTGCATGCTCTTGAGATGATGTTAGAGCAGCCTCACTGCAACATTTAAAGGAAGGTGTACCTTGTTATTCACCTCTCAGGGGCACAAATGCGAGGCTATTACACACCTGCAAATTTGCATTACTATGCATCCCTTGCGTGGGATTCTGATTGCTCAATAAACGGATTTGAGGATTTGGTAACTTATTATCATCAACATAATTTTTTTAAATTGTAGCATTCCTTTTTAGGTAATTAAACGTTATTGGCTGTTGCAATGATACAACAATGAAACAGTGAGCATATTATGGAATCTAATTTAAAGGGATATGTAAAACATTTAGCTTTTTGATAATGATTAATTGTAGAAATTAAAAGTATTATTGGGACTGTCATTGTTATGGAATCACTCTGGTGCAAAATGCCTCAATTACAGTTGTGTCTTCTTTTCCATTTTGTCACAGCAACACCTAATACTAACACATTAGACACTACATTTAGAGGCTGTTTTCAACTTTAATGTGTTAATGTCCTTTTTACCCCTGATTACATAAACACAACTGAGAAATGGGTCAGTGATAATAAAAGAAAGCTCCCAGAGGCCAAAATATGACTTTAGAAATGCCATTGAAGTTATATTTCAGGCATGGCACATATAGCATTAAGTGGTTGGATTTCTCAGTAATGTACAAATAAGGCAAATCATACAATATTTGATTAATTTGGTTCCAATTGCTCCCTTACAGTCAATACTTAAGTATATAAGTATATTTGTTTGAAGAAACCTAAATTCTTGCAATTAGAAAAATACCTTAAAATTAAAATATTAATAATTTTATTTTTAAATTATTCTGGTATCAGCATTTTATTTTAATTCAATCGCAGAGCATCAGCAAACAGCTGCTGAAGAATTAGAAGAGGGTCAAGG
Source organism: Limnodynastes dumerilii (assembly GCA_011038615.1). Classification (NCBI taxonomy): domain Eukaryota; kingdom Metazoa; phylum Chordata; class Amphibia; order Anura; family Limnodynastidae; genus Limnodynastes; species Limnodynastes dumerilii. The sequence continues at coordinate 132,909 of WWET01002082.1, forward strand.
TTCCATTTTTATCAAGGAAGGGGGTAGGTGGTAGCTGGAGCATCTGGTAGTTATCAAATGTAGACTCATTATAAAGGACAAAGTACTGTTATAAAGTTGGTCTATTTTAATGCTAATTCAAAAAGTTTTACTTTGTTAATTTGCTAGAGCAGAGCTGTCAAAGATGTTTCAGTTTGGTCAAATATAAGTGGATTAGAGATTTTATTAAATCAGCCTAATGATATCCAGTGAAGATAGATGTCTGGCATTAAGACTGCAATGCACACCTACGCTCTGTTACTGTTGGTGGTGACTGGTACAGCTGTACATAGCATTATCTGATTCTCTGATGGGAAATCTATATGTACTCTAGAATGATGAGATGTTAACATGTCAATAACTTACTGTGTGTCAACGAGCAGTCCCAAGGGATCATTGTGGTTAAACCTATAGTGCAATTAAAGCATTATCTATAAACATTCACAAGATTTATGGGCTGAGGTGAGGAAACCCCTTTCAGCCTATTTAAAGAAATGATACTTTGCAAAGCTGATCTGGGTTCATGTTAAAGTTAAATGATTTATTCCTACTTATGAAAATGTTGCTGTTGGAGTTGTTCTTTGGTATTGCTAATACTGGCACTGCATTGGTTGTCAGCCTGGCATAGACAGTCTTGACATAGCCATGGAACTTCACTGGATTTTCCAAAGGGTATAACCGTAACCAGTCAATGCAATGAACATTAAACAGATAGGTGCCTGATTGGTGCTTTAAATAACATTGTTTTTCCATAAATACTGGTCCGGATTCACAGTTACTTGATTTTCATCTTACGTAGGAAACTACGCATGCGTATTTACGCTTATTTACGCTATCTACGTACCATTTCTAGCACTGGGCCTGATCCAGACCTACGGGCGCCTTATGGCTGCCCGAGCTCTGTATGGCCGTCATTGTAGCGGGGAGTGCTGGCGGTCGGAAATCTGGACATTTACGTGTCCAGATTCCTACCCTAACTATTACGATCCTCCGCCCTGTTCCCTAATTTGCATGTGTCCCTAGACGGCGGAGATACGGCATGCTATAGGGGAGGAAGCCCCCTTTTTCAAAAATCTAAAGATATCTTTCATCATATTAGGAGCTCCAAAAGATCAAATTGAAAGATCACAGACCATTTCAAAAGATTTTTGAGCATCTTTGGACAGTACACACTGGTAACATATCTGCTGAAACCATCTTTTGATTTTGTGATTGTGTGTATTCAGCCTTACTGTCAAACTCTAGAATGGTTGGTGGTTTTTATGTAGAATTTAAAATGTTAACTCTTTTAAAGGTGAGACCCAGTGAATTTTCAAAATATACCCCACACTATGATTTTTGTTTTTTATAGACTTTTAAATGCTGTAAACTGAAAAAGAGCCATTTGTAAGTAAGGACCAGATCCAGAGTTTGAAAATCATAGGAAAAAAGGTGAAAATTTACACCTGGGCAAAACCATTTTGAATTTCAGGGCAGGCGAATTCATCTATTGCAACAGTATTTGAGTTGAGTTGATATTTCCTAGCCCAAGTCTTAATATAAGTTTAGCAAAGTTTTCTCCCTGCTAATGAAAATAATAAAATTATAATACGGTAATTCCTCCTGAAATTTGACATGGCGTTGCCCAGGTTTGTATATTTCCAGGTTTTCTCTTATTTTCACACTCTGGATAAGGTTTTTGGATGTAAGTTTTTGGTGCTATGGTAATTGTCTGTCTGCAATACATGCCCATAATTTGTGCGGCTGTTAACATTATAATGAAGGGGAAGAGCTTGATTATGTGTTTCAGACATAACCGGTTACCTCTGTGGTCGAGGCCCTGCTGCCATGGTATGGCACACCATGCCCTAGTGGGGTCCCCTAGGTGGTCAAGCAGGATAATGGTTTGTTTAAAAATAGCAATAACATTCCTATGGAACAATAGTGCCCCAAATGTAAGCAGAAAATTTGCTAACTACGGGCCTGATCCTTACTTAATAACGTCACTCGACTTTGGTAAACTCCGTACGATAGGAGTTCCTTCTGGAAGATTATAAAGTAGGGTTCTGGACATACAGTATAAGTGTCCAGAATTCCACACGTGAGAGAAGAGTGACAGGAAATCCGTGTGGACTTACAGAAAATCCTCTCCTATGCAAGGAAATAAGCACCCTAAAAACAATGGCTGGTTGGATCAAATCCATTGATACACCCAAACTCAGACTGTTTTAGCCAATTTTTGGATGACAAACTGCATTCTTGTGGCTAAGCTTATCTGTGGTCTTATTTGTGCTTTGTTAATCAGAGTGTTGGGAGCTGTTACGTATGCTATGTGCAGGATTATAGAGCTCAATTGTTGTTGAGCAGAAGGGGAGTTTATTTTTCCATCTGATCAATAAGTTTTCGCAACTGTATTTTCCCATGAAACCTTGTTTACCTGATTAGTTTTGGTGGTTCATGAAAGCACAGTTTAAAAAAAAATGACAAATATAATGAGTTACATTCTTTCATGTGTTCATTCATTATCTATCTTCTTAATTAACTGTCAGTCTACTTTTATCCTGGATTTTTTCTATCCCCATTCACAGATGTTGTGGTGTGGAAGAACCTTATTAGCTATTTAATAGAATTCCTCTGTTTGTTGCCAGCACCACACCTTCTGCTAATCTGTACTGAAAGCTGATAAAATATTAATATCAATTACTTGCAATATTAAATCTCCTCACTGCCTTAGGGGACATCATCACATTGCACCCCTTAACTTCCTACTTCTTAGCTTAAATAGTTTTCTGATTGCACTAAATTATTTACTTCTGCTAAATTATTAAAATCATAGCCATTAAATATGTGCATTATTACTGTCAAAGTCATATTAAAACAGTTGTTTAATTAAATAAGATAACAAATGCAGAGTGACGAAACAAATAACCCGAGGTTGAACGGAACACTCGTTGTATCTAAAAATATTTCTTCTACTGGTATTGTATGCAAACTTCTATACTGTGATTCCACTTACAACCACTAGAGGCAGAATAGGGACCATATAGACAAGGAAAGTAGGAGGACATAAATAGCTGTGAACTCATCCCGATATATCCTATGGGCTCCATGACCAATGCATCCTGGTTTACAAGCCTGTATTGGTTTACCAAACTTTAGCTGGGTCCCTCACATCTTGTGCCATATTAGGGGTGTGGGGTCAGATAATTATGAGGTTGGGATCTGGGATAATCATCTGTTGTGTGAGTAACGGGTGTAGTTCGCTGCTCCAATGATCTGTCATCTGATGGATCATTTTGCAGCGATGAACCACCGACTACCATTAGTTCTCTGCAGTCTGCCAGTATAAGATATCGTTTCCACAGCTACAGTGTCTCTGAAGAGTCCAACAGCAACAGGTTAGTAAACCTAACCCTCATTCTAACCCTAACCATCCCCATCCATCAGCCTAACCTTAACCCTCCCCTAACCCTAACTATTCCCATCTATCAGCCTAACCATAATCCTCCCCTATTCCTAACCATCCTCATCCATCAGCCTAACCATAATCCTCCCCTAACCCTAACTATTCCTATCCATCGGCCTAACCTTAACCTTGCTCTAACCCTAACTATTCCCATCCATCAGCCTAACCTTAACCCTCCCCTAACCCTAACTATTCCCATCCATCAGCCTAACCATAATCCTCCCCTAACCCTAACTATTCCCATCCATCAGCCTAATCTTAACCTTCACCTAACCCTATCTTTGTCCCGCAGCCTAAACTTAAACCTCCCTGTCCCACAGCCTAACCTTGACCCCCACTCTCCATAGCCTAACCCCAAATATCCCTGTCCCACAGTCTAACCTTAACCCTCCCCAAACCCTAACTATCCTTGTCCTGTGGCTGAACCTTAACCCTCCCCTCTCTGCAGCCTTGCCCTAACTGCCCTCTCTTGTAATGGGTACCTCGTCGAACATTCAACATTGTACCCATTCCGGGGATAAAAAAAAAACTGCTCAGTGACATACATGGTATTGCTGCAGCGGCGGCTACTTCCTGCCAGTAACAGCTTCTGTGATTGGGGTTTAAGGAATAACTTTTAAAGAAACAAATGTTACCTGACCGGTGTCTCTTTAATCCCTATTTTTAATGAATGCTCTGTGCATGTTATTTACTTGGTATGGGAAGAGATATTATAGGACCGTATGCAGACTACCGGACATATAACATATGTCTGGTGTTTAGCGTTTTTACTAGTGCGCATGCATAGTAAATTTTTTATCGTAATCTACGTATCTTTTCCTTACGTAGATCGCGTATAGGCGGTCTAAAAAAACGCCTATACGCAATCTACGTAAGGAAAAGATACGTAGATTACGTTAAAAATTTACTATGCATGCGCACTAGTAAAAACGCTAAACACCAGACATATGTTATATGTCCAGTAGTCTGCATACGGTCCTATAGCTGGTAATAGGAGTGGGAAGAGGTCAGGCGGCAAGCTTGATGTACCGGATTACAGCATGCGGTAGCTCAAACGTAATGCTCAAAAAATCTGTGGTTTGTATCTGTTAACATAGAAGCTGTGTATCCTCAGGATAAGTAATTTCACAACTCGCCGTGCTGTCATCCAGGTGCTGTTATTCACAGATTGAAGCATTGGCAGTTGTTCAACAATATTGTATTATGAAAAGCAGATCTCAAGCAAACGGTGCCATGGCCTAGGGAAGCAATCAGCTATGGGTGGTAGTATGAGGTCTGCATTCCTTACCTATCGCTATATGAAATCGCTCTGGATTGGAAATGAATTCTGATCAGGAACGTACACACAGTTTGCTTAGAGCTGTGATCTTCGTGTTACAAAGAAAAATCTCAATTCAATGACATCTTGCGATGCAAGAATTTTATTTGACTTTTTGCCCCTAGGAGAGTGCTAAGCTGCCAGCTGCTGGCAATGTAACAGCTCTTAGTACCCATAAACTGTCAGCACATTGCGGCCGGTGACTGCACTGAACACATACTAGAAATAGGTGTCTTTTATATAGGGTCCAAGTCAATCTGTTTCCACCCCTGCATAGACTCACAGCTCTTAGAATGATGTTATGTGATAGCAACATGGGGGAAGGATAAAACAACACAGGCAGATAGAGCTCAGAGGGGCATCCCAAAGACTCTCTGGTCACTATACCACGTGTCACGTAACTGTGCTTGTCATGGTAGCCCAGTATCATAAGAAGATCAGGATGATTGTTAAGTTAAAAACAGTACATAAAACCATTGAAATGGATTCAGAATGAAGCCACACCATCTACTTACTTATTCCGAAGTGCTCTGTGCGAGCGTTCTGCGCATTCATGTACATGGCCGTTAAACCCTTCCAACGTGCGTGCAGCATGTAAGCCAGGTGGGAAGGTATTAGAATCATACAGTAAGGTCTTGGCAAAGCTCTTATGTAGGATCCTTATTTACGTACTGGCCCCATTTTACGTAGCGTGGGTGTGGAACAATGAAAGTAGGGTCCAGTGAACTACCCTTGCGCCTACAGAATATAAGATCACACTGTAACTGTGCTTCCGCTGCGGAAGACTTACGGGCGCTCTGTGCGTTTAATTCTTGATCCGGTCCATTCATCTTATAGCCTACCATCGTAGAGCATGTCGAAAAAAACAGAGAGTAAAATATTATTTCTTTATTAGTCTATTGGTTAAAATAGGTTGTGGCACAAACAGGCCCGGCGACAGGGGTGGACAAGAGGGACAACTGTGATGAGCCCCAAGGTTTAGTGGGACCCCTGCAATCTACTATTGAAGAGCGATGGGGGGCCCCAAAAAACATGAATGTACCAGGCCCCAAGATTTCTGTTGCCGAGCCTGGGAACCAAACCCATATTGTATGTACTTTCATTGCATCGCTTAGTTGTCTAACATGCTTAAGGAATAATCACCTCTAAAGCTGTGTACAGACAAGGATCCACACAGTTAGAAATAGCAAAATCTTGTTGAAATTCAGATTTAATCCATGTATGTGTTTCAGTTAGAGCTGGTGTTAATGTTAATGTATACTGCTTTATATGCCACCAGCAATTATTCGTCATTATACAGATGACTGGAACTGTAATAGCATTACTATCGATGTGGTTAGTGGAGAGAATCAGGGTTAAACAGGGCTCAACAAATAATAGTTGCCGTGGCAACCATAAACTCAGACAAAGATGGGTGACTTGTGAAGCTTCATGTTTCATTTTCTTTTTCCTTTTATGGACAGTTTATGGGTTTTATCTGGTTTCTGTGAGTTGAAATACTGATTAGTACTGATGTAAATACATTTTCGCCTCTTAAGCAGGGGAGCACTGAGGTAACATGGAACTACTTTATCCTGCTTAACTTGTACATATTTAATCGTATTCCAGATAAAAGATTTCTATAGTTTTTAATACACTTGTTTTCAACCTTCAAAGAAATGTGTCGAGCTCTGCAGTACTAAGCGGATGTGGTTTGCCGGTACATTCCATGGTCTTTGTTTCTAATGACCAACGTACGGCAGCTGAGTGTAGAATGCTGGCAGTCTGCATTGTAGAAAGTGGTGGGGATGCGACTCCTGAAACACAAAGATTCATTCGCTGAAAGGTAAGGGGTATTAGCGAACCCTGCCTTTAACCCTTTCCTAACCCTAACCTTCCTTTTCCCACAGCCTGATCCTAACCATCCGTTACCCACAGCCTGACCATAACCCTCCTTTTCACGCAGCCAAACCCTAACCAGCAGCCAACTCCTAACCCTCCATGTCACACAGCCTTACCCTAACCCTCCATGTCACACAGCCTTACCCTAACCCTCCATGCCACGCAGCCTAACCCTTACCCTCCAATGCCCTGCATCCTAAACCTAACTATCCATGCCCAGCAGCCTAACGCTAACCATCCATGTCACACAGCCTTACCCTAACCCTCCATGCCCCGCAGCCTAACCCTAACCATCCATGCCCAGCAGCTAGAGAAGCAATCGATACATGGAAGAAAGAACATGGAACGGCGAATCGTGAGTATTAATAAACCTCAACCCTAACCCCAACTCCCCCACCTTCCATTACACTAACCCTCTCTTCCCCCGAAGCCTAAGCTTAAGACTCTCCTACCTGCAGCCCGACTCTAAGACTGCTCTACCTGCAGCCTGACCCTTGGAACCCCCCTAGACTCCCCCGTAACAATCACCTGTCCGGCGGGTCTGCATATCGGCATACTTACCCATAAAATTTGATAAAATCTTCTAGTTTGTGCTATTTTCGAAATAGAGACAGGCTTTTCTCAGTGGCAATTGCATCCCCCCCAACCTTAACCTTAAGCCCAAACTCTAACCTTTTACCCGCCGAAGCCTGTTTTTGCTAATGGGAACAGGTTGAAACAGGTTGAAACAGGTTTCCGTTCAATAGCAATTTTCTATTTCCAAATAGTTTCGAACAACGATCCAGTAGCCATTCAGCTGGCGACTGTATCATTTACAAAATAGGGCCGACCCAGACCGGTAACGGTAACCTGTAGAAAACAAACTTTGTAGCGACAATTTGTAAACATTTACCATTATTTCTAGTGTTCATTAGACAGGTTTGTACAACAAGTTTTTTTTATCAGTGACAGACAGCAATAGTAGCTTTAAACCATCTATAGTATAGTATAGAATATAACTAGTATAGTAGCAATAGCACCACATAGTACAGGGATCGCCATTAAATAGAGTACAATAAAATTGTATTTACAAATACTTCATTTTTAATGTGACTTTATTTATTAATTTTTTTAAATAAATCTTTATTTGATTCACACCGTAAAACAGTAGATCACATATATTGGAAGATTGTACCACAAAACATTTGTTTCATAGAGGATAGCTTTACATACCACACAACATCTGTACATAGATAAAGACAATTTAGTATTTTTTTGTCAGCTTGGTTGATATTTTATAACATTTAAACATTTAAATGTCTATAACTGTATATTACATTTACCATTGTAAATAAGTTTTGAAAGCTTGAAATATCTACCTCGAGTAATTATTCTGTGTAGGTTTTTTGTGACTTCTGGCACAACCCTCTCTTGAGTTAGAAAATATGTCCTTAAATTTAAAATTTTATCGGGGGATCATTCGCTATCTCTCTTAGTAAATACCAAGCAGTGTAGTGGAATGTGTCATGTACTTGCTGTTTAAGGGAGGCATCCAATGTGTTTATATAAGATTCCCAAGTGGAGAAGAAATCTTCAGTCTTAGTGTCCTTCTCTAAGGATGTTTCAAGCCATTCCATCCTAAAAATTTAGTTCAATTTTTCCTTAACTAAAGTAAAAGGTGGAACCTCTGAACTTAACCACATTTGTAAAATTGTTTTACGTGCTGCCCCACTAACTGCGAGCATAATTTTTTTCACTCCACGATTTAACCTCTGGCCCTGCGGAAGCATTCCCAAGATTGCCCATTGTGCTGTTAAAGGCAACGCTTTGTGACTTTATTTTTAAAAAACTATTTATTATGTAGGTTTATGTAGGTTTTTTTCTTTGTGTTGACAGATTGTCAATTCTGGTTCTTAATGATATCTAATCATTCTTTAGAGATATATTCAGGCGTTTGGTGATTGTGTCAATGATTATTCGTATTAAGGTTGAGTAACTTTCAGAATTAGTGCAATCTAACATGATTGATCCTGTTCTATTGACCATTCATAGACAGACAAAGCAACAACTGTATTTTCACTCTATTAATAGTGAATGCCTCCTGGAAATGACTTAAAGCAAACATTAACCCAAATATTTATTTATATTCCCGATAGAAATCTTACTATTAGAAAGAAATGATTGTTAAAAAAAAATAGGATGAGTGACGTTAAATCCAAACTAGATGACTTCACTTTATAAATATGTTTATTCAGTAAAATTGATGTAGAAAGTATAGCTGATTTACTATGGATTTCCACTTTTTCACAAATATTAAATTATCCTTCTGTATAATCTAATAAAAACATATAATCTGTTATACTACCAAATCTCAATTGCTGTTATCTCCAGTAAGAAATAAAATTACTAATCTACCTGCTGATAACACTTCTTGTAAAGAAATTCATGCAGCTATTAAACATAATTGGAAGTGGGACTGTTGTGTATACAGCACTCTGCAAACATTGCCTGGAGATCTGTGACTTAGTAATTGGCCTGTATATGGATTGTCTTGCATTTGCTAAGTGTCCTATACAGTATGCTCGGTATAGCCAGGCTTTTAGTTCATATGTATTGTGGTACAGTGCTTTTTTTGTAAAAAAAAAAATATCATAAAAAAAAAGGTGCAGGAATCCACACCTCATCAGCCCTTATTACAGTCCCCCTATAATTTTTCAGCCCCCCTATAATTTTGCAAACCTTATTGCAGCCCCTCATAAGTTTCAGTCCTTATTAAAACCCCTTTTAATTTTTTATAATTGTGCCCCTATATATATATATATGTAACATCCCATGCAAGGTACAGGAAAGACATTATCAGCTATGTGAGAGCTCTTACCATCAGTTACAGCTGCTTTATCCTCCTTTGGCCAGATCCAGAGCTATGCTTGCCGGCGTTAATACGCCGAGCACAAGCATAAGATCGACTGATGTTGCCTGGCGTAGCTACGACAACGCCCGATCGGGGATCCGTCGTCCGTAGGAGCAGCGTAGTAACACTGGAGTGGGCGTTCCCCAGCGTTACTATGCTGCAGTTAGTGCAGTAAGGCGGGGGGAGGGAGGGTAATGAGGCTGGGAGGGCGGTGTTTTCATTGCAACGCCGCCATCCCAGCATATATACACTTGCTTACGCTATCTGAATTTAGGGTAGTCTTCAGCCTCGTAAGCGCGTGGTAATAAGCTTGGACAAGGGGGAGTGTCGGGGGAAGTGCTGCGATGTTACGCTGAGCGTTAGAACGCTCAGTGGAACATCGTAGCTCTGGATCAGGCCCTTTGTCCCATCTTCTCTGCAATGGGAGGGAGGAGGAGAAGGAGGAGAGAGACAGAAGGAAGGACGGTCTAATGAGAGCTCGTGACTAACATATAACTTTTGTTCTTTCTATGACTCCACAAGGAGTTGTCAGAGGGGTAATGCTAAAGGGCTGATTCAGATTTAATAACGCAAGGGGGCTTACGCAAGCCGCTTGCAAGTAACATCTATGTATGTGGTACTTTCCTTCCACATGGCAAATCCTGCCTCCTTATCAGGCTCAACTTCGTATGTAACGGTTAAGGTCGGGATATGGACACGGAAGAGCCATATGAGAGAGGGGAGTGACGGGAGTTCAGGCCCCTCTTCTGTATGGAGTTCCAGACCTCTGTATGTACATGTCGTTTGCACAGGTCTATATACAGCCCAAAGTCACCCTACACGTTCTGGTCATATGACCAACTGCCCCTCTAATGTATGGAAGAGAGCACATGACACATTGTATTTGTGCCTATTGTGCATGTAAAAACAGGCATCAAAGTGGTAGTCTATTATATTGCTATATCCACAATATTATTCCTATCGCATCCACTCTATGTACAGGACTATTTTGTACTCTAATGAAATATATAAAAAGAATGATAAAAAATAATAATAGGGGAAGTGGACTTATTGTTGGCTTAGCTATGTCAGGGCTTGTGACATGATGGGCACTGTCCCAAAGCTTAAATGGGTGGAGACTGTGGACTAGTGTTATAGTTTAGTTAATGCCCTAGCATTTACCTAGCGACAGGTGGACATCAGATCTCTCCAGTTCTGTATATACAAAGCAAATAAAATCTTTTATGGAGATCATTTTTACAGCATGTGAGTAGTTATCAGACATGGGATTGCTTGTGCTATTCCACGTGTGCTATTCCAACAGAGGGGCGGGGCTGTGGTGACAAGTGGGCGTTCCCTGTTAGTCACATTACAATATAGGTGTTCTCTGTGTTTCCATGTAGACCTCTGTATGGCAGTGCGGTCCAGTGAAATCGGATGTCTGGATCCAGACCTAAGAGTTCAACAGTTAGAATTCTGTCATTGTGTATTAAAAATTTTATCACAGAAATATTTTTAAAAATTCCTAAAAGCCCTCAAGTTCTTTATATGCATTTCAGCAGTGACCCCAGATTTTTATATACCCCACCGCATTGCCCCATTCATAATATGCCCCAGTGCAGAGCCTCGCTCCATACAGTTTCCTAGGTGAATGGTCGGCTAATGTTAGATGGAGGATTAGCCGTGGATTTCTCCGGCACTGTCACCGGTAATTTCCAGCTGTTTACTTACACCAACTGACAATCACTACTTTACACATTGCCGTAATAACAACACAGACACAACAGTAGTCTATAATAAATTTTAATACTATGCCGAGTTACTAGATAACAGAAAAAGTCATACTGATACAATTCAGGTAAATATACTGTATATAGTAATAATACTAATTGTGGCAGTAAGGCAGTAAACTGACTTGCAACATAATGAGTCCTCACAGGAATAACAGAGAACAGCCAGAGCAAGCAAATAGTGAGAGACCCGGATGTCATAGATCAGGTATAGGTCACCTGCAGCACACCAGGGGTTGTGAAACTACATCTTCCAGCATTCCCCAATAGCACAGGCATAGCTTAAACCTGGCAAAGCTTCATGGGACTTGTAGTTTTACAACACTGGGGCTAGATTTATTTAACAGTGGAAAAGGAAAAGATGTTGATGTTGGCCATAGCAACCAATCACATTCTAGCTCTCACTTTCCTATTACATACTAGCATACTAAATGTACTAAAAATAAACAACAATATTATTGGGTGTTATGGCAACATCTCCACTTATCCTTTTCCATAGTTTAGTAAATCTGGCCCCTGGGGGTGCCCTATATTGTTCCAAATCAAGACCTATTCTTCCATGATACGTGTCGCCCACAATGAACCACTTTTAAGGACCACCACAAAGCATTTAGGAAAATGAACAACAGCCAGAACAGAATTTCCAGATATTCATTTTTCAAGAGTGTAGAGCGCCGATCCATAGGTGAGTATACTTCCATTCCTACTATAATATAACACCCCATTTAAGATATCTTCACCATACATCAGCCTCAAAGCTTGAGCGCACATATATCCCTTTACCTATATATATTGCATTCTATAAGTGTCCGTTGGGGACACTTTAGGGATCAGTGCCGCTCGCCACTACACCCCGACCAACACCCAGCCGTGGGCGATCTTATGTGCGCTACCTCTTTTTTTCCTTTTTCCATAGGTGAGTATACGCCATCTCGAGTAGCGCATGCTGAGTTACACCCAAACACAACAGTGAGGGCGATCTAAAGCCAAATGCAGGCGGAAATAAGCAATGTTTTACGTCAAAACATTTTCACCAGACACTGGCAGGGCTGACTCCCGGCAAATCTCCTGCAGGGGACTTGAGACTGTGGTTTTATTCAAATCACAGCCTCAAGTCCGGGCCCCCTGCCTAGAAACACTACTATTCTTAGTTTTACTAGGGGCAGGATGGGGCTTAATGACACAATTTCCCTAGTAATACTAAGAAAAGGGGCATTTCTGGTCCGGGGCGGAGCTTCAGATGTGATTTGCATAAATTGCGTCATTAAGTCCCACCCCTTTGCAGGCATGTATGGCTCCCCTCCAGGTAGGCCAGGGAAGTCCAGGGGGCTGACTCCACGACCTGTTCTGAACATGTGCATTAGAATTTCATAATTCAAACACAATACTAAAGTTATGGGGCCGTATTCAGAGCTCCCGCCGCATTGCAATTGAGGCCGGAGATTTGAGAAATGTGCTACTGTGCATGCGCAGTAATTTTGTAACATAATCTACGTTCCTTCTTGCAACGTAGCTTGTGTATACGCGCACTTTAAGACCCATTTTAAGGAGTGTAGTAAAACGGGCGCCCAGCCGACCATCGTAAAAAAAATACGCCCAGCGAGCGAAAAATACGCTAACGATACGCCCGCTATTCGCTCATGACGCTCGGGCGACCGGAAGCTGTCATACTGGGCATGCGCATTGCGAATTTTTTGCCGAAAATTCGCATACGCTCGTCGTACGCTCGCTTGCGAGCGTTGCTCTGGATCAGGCCCATAGTCTCTTAAGAGCATCACATAAAATGGCAACATAGTCCATAGGGAAATACCTAAGGCGAAGAACGGTTATACTAATTATCAACAATGGAAGTAACTTGTTGCTCTGGGCTTCCATTTTGCTAAGCAACTATCTAGATCCGGTTCTCAAGTATGAACTGGGTGGGAAAAGAACGAATATGACTGTGAATCTGATTACTGGAACGTTCACAGCAGCAGATAAAAGTTGTGGGGGAAATCTACAGAGTGCCAGGAAAGACAGGATTGCAGGTAACTGGGTCAGCTATCACCATGGCTGCCTAACAGAATATTATGTCATGTTGATTCATTGCTGGCAATATACATATTTACGGGTGTGGTTTGAGAGGTCAGCTTTCAAAATATCAACAGGTCAAAATGTTGACAGTTGATGATTATGTATTTATTTGTAAATGTAATGTAATGCAGATGGTTTTTAAAATATTTCTGAAGTGTAATATATGTGTAATATATAAGTAATACTAACATAATACTCATCTGTCGACATTATGACTGTCGATATAACAACCGGCAAGGATATTTACTAAATGCACAATGATGATGGCATAGGATGTGGGTCACCCTTTTCAAAAGGGCCAATCTCTTACAGACATTCCCAAACTGGCTGGGAATTCGATTGCTTTTGCCTCACAGAGGCAAAGCAATTGATCCCTGGAACAGCGATCTGGAATCGTAATTCTAAGTTTTACTCTAACCCTCCCTTTCTTTTACCCTAACCCTTCCCCGTAGCCTAACCCTAAGACTAACCTTCACCGCAGGCTGACCCTAACCCTCCCTTCCCCAGAGCCTAACCCTAAAACTCCCCGAAGAGGGTTACTCACCTCTCCGGCAGCTTCCGATGTAACAGGTCCAGTTTAAAATGAATGTGTAAGTATGCGATCAGCATATTTACCCATTCTAAAAAAAATAAAAAAAAATAGAAAAAAGGCTGCATTTTTTTCAAGAAAGACAGCCGAAAATCAGTTTTTTCGGTTGTCTCTACTTCTGAAAGACAGCTTTGGCGGCAGCGACATGCACCAGATGGCATAGAAGTAGAAGTTTTATAGACTGGGACCATGGGCTACAGACTCAGAAATACAGGGTAATACAATGCAGCACCCAGTATAAACACACAGCCGCAATCCTTGTACTGCCTGGCACAGATGCTGCTGTCTCTGCATTTCATATTGCATTCAGTATTGATTAGTGTGGCACGCAGTCAATGGTTATTTTTACACTTTGGCTTACACAAACCTTTCCAGGTTTACTCAGTGACATGCCCTGGAATTTCTCAGAGACGAGATATTAAATCTCACCCATAAAGCAGAAGCTCGGCTTGTTTTCCATGTAACATCAATCCTTGGAGATGATCTTAAAAGGAGATTGATATTATAGAAACATAGAATATTAATGTTAAAGACAAGTCTGACACTATATGTATCATTAATGGTTTATTCAGGACATAGACCAGACTTCCGAACCATACAGTAATAACAATGGACTGTATCCAGACTTCCATAATAAGGGGCATTTTTTGGTCACTGTTCTAGTACAACATCTGCATTTTGCGACCACGCTTCAAGTGTGTATCTGGATCCTCTGGATCTAGATTCCATACTGCAGGATTCAGACAGCGGGCAGAGCTTGCAGTGGGGTAGTAACTTTACATGCAGTCCATACCTGCCAGTACCTGGGAGTCACCACTAACAATACAAACTGTCTATTAATAAATAATATTTGATAAAATACATCTATCAATCATCTTAAAATAACAGATTACCCTAAATCTATGATATTAAACAGGATAAGAAAATGTTACATACAAGATAATGGTATAGCACAATGAGGCTTTGTTTGTTTTAGTCTAGGAAAGGGTAAACGTTATGCCTTTGTTAACTCTTATTAGCTTTTCTATACCTGTTTTTATTTAACTTCATTTAATGTATTCCTGATATGGTAAACATGAAAAAAACAGCTATAAAATGAGAAGGAATACCGTGACAAGGACGCACTCAGTAAAATCATGGAGATCACGAGAGTGATTCCCTTTATCAGTTGTCCATCTTCTACAAAGTTCACTGTTGATAATTTTACTTTGCCTTGTAACAATAGGTGAACTAGAGCATACCTCCCAACCACAGAAACATACATACAACTAGCTGCGTGTTCATACTTACCCTGGAATTCCATACGGCATTTGTGGTCTGCAGCCCCACATGTAGGAGAGGAGCGCACTTCCCCCTGCTCTCCTGTGTGCAGATTGTGGGTCCGCCAGCAGGACACTACTTGGAATATTCCGCCTGGAAACTCTTCCGCGCAGAATACTGTAAAAGCTTAGCCAAGCCCTCACTGTACAATAAGCATGTCTATGCCCACTCCCCGTGCGTATCTCCAATGCGGGAGGCTCAGATCTGCACAGCATTGGTCGACTACACTCCATTACGGGTATAACGGTTCTGTGCAAGTACCATTTTTCTGCAGTCTTCCGTACATAGCGTTCTGAAGTTTACATTTGTTATTAAGTGTGAATATGGTACCTAGTTTCTGATAGAGCAGGGTCAGTCTCTGGACACCCTAAGCAAAACTTCAGCTCCCCCCCTCCCCCACTTTCTCCCAACCACCCTTAAAGATATAAGCGATCAACTGAGCCATGGCTCCTGCATAGCACAGTACTATGCCAAAGCCACGGCACAGCTGAGTACCTGGGGTTAGCTGATTGGCTTAGCTGTACTAGTTACCACAGCTGTAGTAGATCAGCCATTGCAAGGAATCGGCTAAGTGGCAGCAGTTTGTGTGTTTTGCAGTGACTTCCTGTGTAAACGTTTTAGAGCATCTCCATGATGTCAACCTCGTCCCCTTCCCAAGCACTGGCACTCCAGGCAACTGCCTAAACTTTCCTAGTGGTAGCATTGGGTCTCATGGTGACGAATTCACTGCGCAAAAAAAGAAACCAAAAATCCCTACATAGCTCGTAAAGGGGGGTGACACAAAACATTACGCCTCTTTACAGGTTACCACTTGAAATTCAAATGGTCCATTGTGACCAGAGCCCTCTCCAAGGGCTAGATTTACTAAACTGCGGAAAAGAAAAAAATAGAGATGTTGCCCATAGCTACCAATCAGATTCTAGCGGACATTCTTTAGTATTTAGCATTTTGTGTGTGTATTCTTTACTATTCAATAGGAAAGCGAGAGCTAGAATTTTATTGGCTGCTATGAGCAACATTTCCACTTTTCCTTTCCTGCAGTTTAGTAAGTCATAAATTGCCTTCTCCCTTAGGCTATATTGTATCTATTGCACTGTAAAATGACTGTCCAGTTCTATACAATCTGTGCTAACTTGAAATCTTCTCACAATGATGACACATGCTTTAGGTTTTTATTGCACTGTGAACATGTGAAATTTATTAAATGCTTTTCAACTGTATGTTCCTAGATATCAAAGCATTTTGCAAGTTTGGCTGATATTCAAAGCATATTTACCAAGCCCTAATTTTAATTTGTGAATGTGATGAACTTCACTTTCATGTACAACTAACATACATTTTGACTACAGGTTTCTCTTGCCATGAGATATGGGCTATAAATTGTAAAAATACTTATATTTCCACACTCTACAACTAACTTTTTTTTTTCTTCTCTCAACAGTCAGCAAAGATATACGAAACAGCCCAAGAACTAAAAAAAAAATGAAGTGCCTTGGAAGCCAACAGGGAAATGTTTCACATTTCTAACATATTCCATTGTGAACAAATACATTTATTTTTGCATATTGACAGAATACCGTACTTCCATTTTCTATGTTGTCCACTTAGTATAGAGATGGATGTTGTGTACAATTCCTGTAAGTAACTGCAACCAGTACTGATACTTCATTGTTCTATAATAAAAGACAGCACTTTAAGTGGACCTGTCACATGCTCACAGTGGAGGTAGCCATTTTGTTCAGTGACATAATATTCATGCACTGATGTACACAGAAACCTATTAGGTTGCTTCAAAAAAAGGCAGCATCCGCGGTTTGTAGACAACAGGTCCACTTTCAGGACGAAGTATGTGTTTTATGCTGCCAAAAAAAACAAAAACCTTGTTTGTGACCTTCTTTGGAGTTACCTGTGTCAATATTACATAGGTTTTGTGAAATATTTATGTGAAATTTTGTGTATCCAAAGCCTGTAACAGATTCTGCTTTGCAACACCGGTACACCAATGTATTTAATGCTTATGCAACGGACAGTGATGTTTGGCTCAAATATAAATATTTTTTTAAAACAAAAAAAAGTAATATTTATGGTCACAAAACCTTAGGTCTTATTTAATAATTGCATGGCAAATGCCTTGTTCATTGTCCGCGTGGGACAATGTATTTTATGCAGACACCATTATACAGAGAAGTTCTGCATATTGTTCACATGTAAAATCCTGTGGAGACATTTGTGGGTTAATAAATGGGGGAGGGGGCAGATTTGTACATATACAGGCTGCAGCCATTAGTCTTATGTACATTACATGTATAAAACATTCCAAGTGACATGTGCAATATGTAAATAGATGTAAATATGGCAAACCTAATAAAGGGTTTGGTATACATACAGCAATATGTGTGTGCTCATTGATATTCTATTGTCAGGGAGTTTAACTTGTGGCTCCTGGGTTATGTGTGGCCTTCAATATAATATTTTACAGCTCATTGTACAAAACATGCTTATTTTAAAAGGCATTGGTGGTTTTCATGTACAGTAGCTCGGGAATTTAAACGATACATGGAAGTAAATGTATTTTGATTTGCTGACTTGATAGGATTTGGAGAGTCTAAGAACGTAACGTTGGGCTGGATCCAGACTTAAGTAAGTGCTTGAAATTAGTTTCTCCTGGGCTAAACCATGTTGATTGCAGGGGAGTCATAGCCAAGTCTAAATAACAGTGTGATAGTAAAGCTGGTCAGTATCTGTGTGCAGTAAGCAATTCAAAGATATATCCCTGCATGCAAAAAATACCATTAATTTGACTCCCCCTGAAATCAACATGGTTTATCCCAGCAGTAACTAATTTCAAGCACTTAAGTCTGGATCCAGCCCATTGTCAGTCTAAATGGGGAAAATGAAATTCCATCATATACTCTTAATAGCTCTAGAGTAGGTGATCTGCTGCCCTCTGCCTGCCGTTAAAGTACAGGACAACACAGTCACTGCCTGAAGGTAGTAGTGAGTCTACAGCCTGTATGAACTAGGGGAAGAGAACAAGTGAAGAAACAAACCAAGCAAGACATGTTGCACAATTCTGTGCAATGGACAATATGATATAAAGCTGACATCATATATTTATGCAAATGTTTCATCCCGACACAAACACTAGTCTCTTAAAGCACAAACCTCTATTTTGGGCATACTGGATTAGCAAGTGTGTTGACATCATAGAAAACCACAGTCAGGGCCTAATTCCCCCGATATCCTAGATACCCACATGGTCTAAAGCCAACTCTCTATCTATAGCTTAAATACTGTATATGCCAAGGAATCTGTTTTGGGACTTAAGACACCACAAGATAGGAGATCCTGCTAATTGGCTTATCACGTGACAATTGGCCCCAATAGATACAAGACTTCCACACCTCCCCTCCCTCCAACTTTTTCATACTTCTTCACCAAAACGGTATTTGGCTGACAGGAGAAGTAACTAAGGAACAAGAATAAAAACTTAAGGGGACCCCTTATTGTTGATATTTAGGAACTTATTATGAGTTCATATTCATATAAAAATTATATTGAAACTAACACTGATCCTAATTGCCTAAAGTCACTCTAGTAACAATTTCAGACATATTAAGAATAAGGCATCAGAATTACACATGGATGAGGGCTAAAAAATGAAAGCTATCTCTGATCTTATTCATCAGGGTAAAAAACACAATCTATAATATCAATATGTAAAGTAAGTCAAGGTAAACTATCCTGCACTGCAAGTGCTACAATGGATTCCCTTCCCCAGTAGGGGAAATAAACCAAGCATATAGTTAATATGCTTTAAAATAATAGAGCATTTTGTCATATAAAGCTACCTCTTATAATACTTACATACTTACCAGACCTCCACATAGCACTGGTTGAGAGCTATAGATCATATAAAAATGACACGGTATGCAGGAAAGTTCTGGTAAATGAAAACTGGTTTTATTCTGTATTTTTGTACTGAAGTAATGTCCGATTTAAACAAGAATTGTGCATTGGATTTAACATTCTAAAAAAAAAAAAAAAGAAAACTTTGAGGTATGACAGAAAATGCCTTTAACATAATTTGTATAAATTATACATTAGGCCCTGTTCCATGATAAAATACAAGACTAAAAGATTAATGTACTGTCATAACACAACGGATACAGCCAAGGCATACAGCGGACCGGTGTACTAGGAGCACTTCTCCAGAAATGATTTACAGCATCTAATACACTGCTGGTAGACCGTCTCAAAATCTTCATCGCTGCCCTGGAATCAAGATTGGGAATATTTTTTCATTAAAAAGGGGAATTTAACACACTAAAATATTTAAAAAGGGAATTGTGCACTATGAAAAAAAAATAACACAAATAAAATAAATAAATACACAAAAAGGGTGCGACTGTTGGCAATTGTGATGTCATGCGAGATGCCAGGAAACTTTTTTGGGGGGATCTATGAGGATATTCTGTTACGTGTGGCCAGGAAATGGCATAGAAAGCAGTGGAAAGCACTAACAATTGAATATCCCACTAATAGTGATAGGTATTATGTATCAGAAATATTTAAGGGTATTATGAATACCAAAATAAATATAATGGCTAAAAACAGCTTGTTTTTAACTACACCACACACAATCAGTAATCTTAAACTGTCAATATTTTTAACATACGTACATAATACGGATCTTCAATAATAAGCCGCTTTTGAGGGTCATAGCTTCCAAGAAGTTCGATATTAGCTTTGCTGTTTTTCACTTGGCTACATTTACGTTTCAAGTCGCTGTAAGATAAAACACAATATGTCAAGAAACCTCATAGATGTTCCATACCCATATAGGACTTTATGTACAGGAAGTCCGAGCAGTCCAAGCAGTGTTTGTGTAACCCAGAATCCTGCACATGATAGAGGCCAATAAAGGGGGATTAAAGTATTTATTATAGATATATAGAGTCTGCAAACGTGTTGCTTTGGATCAACTACTAAACAGGAATGTGGGAGGTCATCCGTATAAATTTCAGTTTTGGAGCAAAACATTTAAGGAAAGGTAAAATGCCATTGATTAATATTCAAGACAACATCTCAAATAATAGACAACAAATTAACGTGACTACGTCTTGAAGGCTATGGCCCGGAGGATTCACACCAGTGGACTTATTGCACATACGATAATGGTTTCTGTGCATGGGTACTATTTTACGTAATCTACGTATCGTTTCATTACAGAGATTGCGTATATATATATATAAGTGCATATACACAATCTACGTAACGAAACGATACGTAGATTTCGTAAAATAGTTACCACGCATGCGCAGTAGCCATTATCGGTAAATTAAGGACTTATGTGCAATACGTCCACTGGTGTGAATCCGGGCCTGTGAGTGTTCCAGCGAGCGTCTTAGAAACACATATAACCTATTTTTTCTGTTACTTATTACTCAGTGTGTCCTAGGAAGTAGTATGATACTAGTCATAAATATATATGGATGTGGACACCTTTGTTGTTACCCTTAAAGTTAATTGAAACAATGAAATGAAATTAAAAGCTATTAATGGTAAACAATACCTACACGCCTTTGATAGGTCATAGAATAAAATAGCTAAATTATTGCTTAGTCTGCAAAGAATATATAAAAGCGTCTGGAGAAATATGATGGTAACCCTTTGAGATCACTATAACCCAATTACTTATAAATTCTTAAAGCGAATTGCTTTCCTGAATTAGCATTCCACGTCTCCAGTCCTCTAATCTCTCATTCAGTCTATTTAAGTCGATAAAATGAGTCACTGTTATTTGTTGTAGACACCATATTAAACAAAAGTATAGTGAGAATAGTAACAAAGGAGCCAAGGAAAACTTCCAAAGAGGCACAATCTAAACCTCAAGAACAAAAACCCCACTGCATTGCCACTGTGAAACACGAAGGAGGCTCCATTATTTTTGGGGCTACATCTGGCATTGGAGGCCAGACGCAGCCTATAAAGGCAACAACAAACATGCTGCCCAGAGGTAGGAAAG
>WWET01002082.1:194888-210500 GCA_011038615.1 Limnodynastes dumerilii
CATCACAAAATCTTATTTACGCTAGCCGCTGTCATAATATCGCCAATTTGTATGTACTGCGCATGTACGCGCCAGATGTTACACATCTAACTCTGACCGTACGTACCTTCAGTGTAAATACGAATGAAGGGGCGGGGCATCCATACGACACCCGGAAACTTGCTTTGTAGGCGGAGGGAGGCAATTAAATTGTACAGTATGGGCCGGGTTAGTCCGCTACGTGCTTGTATGTTACATTAGACGCTACGTATGAGCGCGATTACACTTGGAGAAGTTAAGGTAGGGTTAGTTAGTCGTAAAATAGCTAAATTACGAGCGAGCAAGGGGAGTCCCCAGAGAAGTGCATAGTACTTTCGGTCACGTAAATACACTACACGATCGTTTTTAAAGTGCACTTAGGTCTGGATCTGGTCCATGGAACTTATATTTTAGGAAATTTCTATAATACTACCTGTGAATGAATCAAGGGGATTATGATGCATATACGCTATTTTGTGAAAGCATATGTGCACGCGTTTCTGATGACAAGACAGGGTGTGAAATGCGATTCCGTTAGTTGGTGGGGGGGGGGGTATGTTAAGCTCCCTCCATACTATCCAGACTTCCAGAAGATTTAAGGTAGGGGTCAGGAAACGTGCGTCCGTGCAAGCCTCCACTCGCCTGCTCATTGTGTGTCCAGTGGGAATCTGGCATCGGGTCCATGGAGAAAAGGGTTAAGGGTAACATTTATATTATTGTTTTGCGGTCAGGTTTGTATATATAGCACTAGCGTATTCTGTAGCACTTCACAATTTTAGGTAAACTTTATTAACAAAACTAGATAATAAGAGGCAGACAGAAAGGTATTGGGATCCCACAAGCTTACAATCTAATGGATATTGCTATCTTAGAGATGTGGGGATAAAGCAGTGGGATAAAAATTGGACTTTCTGTCAATTCAAGTTCTTTTTCTTCTTTAAGGCAAGTTATACCAAGTATCTTATATTAATATAGTGATTAATGATTTCAGCAACTAGTGGTATAGTGGAGTGGGGTGGCCACATGATAGACAGGGCTTAAGGCTTTTGTGTTGTGCTTCTAGTCATCCTCTAGTTCAGAGTAATGTGTTACCCATGTTTCCATGTTGTATTGTTTCTCCACATGGTTTCCATAGGACATAACTATTCCTTGGTCTACACGGAAACAATCTGTTCATCTGAGCCATTACATTTCATGTAGGTGGCAGATAAATTATTTAGACCATAGATTTGTATGTACATTTTTTTCAATCTATCAATTTATCTTTTTAATTTACTTGTTTATTTATCTTACAAATAGGTGTCTGATTTAGTTGTTATTCTGAACCACACAAGAGCAGTTGAAGCTTTTGCCAAAGGAGGAAACTTAACACTTGGAGGAAATTTCACCGTGGCCATTGGACCTCTAGGAAGGTACAGATGTTAAATTATTTTCAAATGCTTTCTTTTTTACATCTTAAGTAATTTCTTTAGCCAAAATACAAAGTGTGAAGCTCTGTGCTAGTCGTGGCAACATGTGAGTTCTTACCTTCTCTGCAGCTGGCCCCCACTGATCTGTGCAATTGCCAATGTGAGGATCATCCCTGCAGACCTTTGCGCCATGCCTGGCCTGCACATGCCTGTTACTAGCAGCTGCTGCTAATTGTGGCTGCGGCCTTCCTCCCTCTGTCTTTTATGATCTTCTGGCTGCTGAGTTACTGATAGGTGACACAGCCAATTAGAGCCAAAGCTGGGGAACTGTTTTTCACTGGCCAGCAGCCCTTTTATAGTCCTGGCAGTGGCATTTACCCACTGCCATTTATAGCATTAGGTCTCCTGTGCTGCCAGTAATTTTCTCTGCGATTTCTAAATGCCCTATTTCATTCCATTCCCCTGCCTTACCTCTGCATTTACCTTGCCTCCTTGATCCTTGCCTCTGTTCCTGCCCTGCGTCTAGTCTCTCCTTGTGTTATCACCCACTCTCTCTCCCACACCACGTGTGATTGTGCTCTGAGTCTGGGTGTATGCCCTTGTCTCTCTCTAGTTTTGTTTGTCTCTTCCAGACTCTCTCCATCTTGCCTGCCCAGTGTTATTACACAATTCACTGCAGGTTTCCTCCTTGTGTCTACACTGTGTTCAGGGTTGATCACTCTCACCCTTATTCTATCTCTGGATTTTTGTGTGTTAGGGTTAGACAGAAGTGGTGGCTAGCGGCCTCGACCTGCTATGGTTCTGCAGCCCAGCCTATCCCCACCATCAGGGGCTCTAGTGAAGACCAGACTCCTAGTTAGACTCCACGCCCTGGTCTGCTGCAACCGTAACAATTGTATTCTATCTTCTTCTTTTGTTTGTGTTGACCTTATTTTTTAGTCAATGACAGCTATAAAATATTTTGTTTGGCTAATAAGCACTATAGCAAATCAGATCCAGCTTATAGCTGCATAAGTTGAGTGTGCTGATCTGATCATGAGAGAGGCAGTGACCTGTCTAACCGTGTAAACAGGGATGTATGTTTTGAACACCTAATTTCTAAAGCAACTTAATGCCCTATTGCTGTGTTCTGCATTGGTCTTTCCCCCCTCCTTTCTACAGTAATCACTGTGCATCATCTGTTTCATGAACTTATGTTGTGGTGGAGCCCTCCAGGTCTCCAGCCAGGAAATGTTGGGAAGCTTGCCTCTGTCAGCTTGTTGACAAGGGGACACATCTCAGACACAGCTCTCTGCTGCTGACAGGGGGTATAAATCCCTGTGTTACTCTACTTCTGCATTGTTTCCATATTAGTGTATGCAATAATTTACAATGCTGCTATTGTATTTTATGTATAGGGTGCCAAAAAGGGTCTGAGAGAGCCTCACAGAGTTACTATGTGAAAACCGTGCAAACATTTCAGAATATTACATAATATAACTAGAATATCAGTCTATAGAGTGTCAGCTCTTGCACAGGTTACAGAGTACAGCTATGCCGTGATGCCCTGAACAGGTTTACTTGTTATTACTTGGTAGAACAATACAAGATAATAATTACACCCACTTTTTGGTTTGTCAGGATGTAATGTGTTACTAGTTCCAGTTAAAGCCACACCTGCAAACTTTGTGACTCTTAAGGGCCAGATTTACTAAGCTGTGGGTTTGGTAAAGGTGCAGATGTTGCCCATAGCAACCAATCAGATTCTAGCTCTCACTTTCCTATTACATACTAGAGAATGTCAGCTAGAATCTGATTGGTTGCTATGGGCAACATCTCCACTTTTCCAAACCCGCAGCTTAGTACATCTGGCCCTAAATCTCAAATATGTTATGTTACCGAAAGACATAACTTTGGTAGAAATAACAATAAACCGGATCTCGAAGTCCACTCCAGAGTTCCGGCTGAGTGATACAAAAGTCTGTATGTGCGAGGGAAGACCAATCCGTCGCATGTTCGGACTTCCAAACGCATAACCCTAACTTAAATATTACACAGCGGCGCCACAGGAAATGGGGCTAGTGTGTAACTGAGAATAATACAAAAGGGCTTAACCAAACCCTTTACTGTACGATTTAAATACGTCACGTCCTGCCATCATAAAGATTTCCTGAGGATCCATATCCGGAAGCATGAAGCACACGCATCCACTGTACTGAAATGTGAACATTTTACGCACACAGGACCTGATTCAGAGAATGAAAATAAAGATACTCATGGGGTAAATACTGATAATTTAAGGGAAGTCAAATTTCATCTGTTGCAAACAGTATTAGAGTTGAGAGGTGGCGTTTCCCAGCCCACGTCTAAATAACAGTGTAAAAGTAAAGCTGGTCACTATCTCTGTGTAGTAAGCAAAAGCAAAGCTATATCCCTGCATGCAAAGAATACAATTAATTTGACTCCACCTGAAATCAATATGGTTTATCCTAGGAGTAACTTTTCTCTCTTATTTTGAAGCTCTGAATCATATATCGTAATACTGGATCCGATCCTAACCCTTTAAACACTGCGAATTTCCAGATATTTTCTTATAGAATACGTGTGAGACATGTAATACTGACCATTCTGCTACCTTATGCTTTGTTTAGCATTCTTTTGGAGATGTCTTGTGAATGACGGTCTGTGCAGGATAATTACCCTGTTTATGGGAAGTGGTTTTATTCTGTCATTTCCATGTGCCGTGTGGTTCATTTTCGTTGCTATGAAGAACTTAGTCTGATTATTTGATTTAGCCAATAAATCGATGAATCCTTGTTCGCAAAGCACAGAAACAATGCCAGAAGAATAATGACACTACAAAGGCTCAATGGGGAATGTCTTGGAAACCAGTATTGTTGTTGGATGTACAAAATAGATGTGAAAACACTGAAGCTGTCATTATGGTACATTGGTGATGGATTAATCAATTACTGAGGCATGCCTACAAAACCAAGGAACTACAGAAAGTAGGCTTTCACACCTGAAAGTAAATAAGTACAGATTTGTAGGTCCACTAAGAATATGGGAATCCTCAAAGCAGAGAATAAAACTCATTGTGGTATGACCTGTCTGCACCTGAAGTTGTACTTCTAATTATTCCTATAGTGCACACATACAAATTTAACGATATAAAAATCTCTCATTTAAAAATAAAGGTTATCATCAGTGGTGTTATTATGGTGGCAGTAGGGGGTTACTACAATGCCTGGAGGCAGTGCCGGATTACCATATAGCTGGATTAGCCATCGGCCTAAGGGCCCTACACGTTTTAGGGGCCCTGTGATAATGGATCAAAATAATATTAATTGATCTTGAAAGAAAATGACAATGAAGCTTTCTTAAATTGTTTCTAAAAGACAGAAAACATAATCATCTGAAATAAACAGAATTTTATAATAAAGGTTCTATAGAGAAAACACCATTTATTAAATGTGATGGTTGGTAATATTAAAAACATATTCAGAGATAATTTGTGAGGAGGACACCGAGATTTCAACTGCCAAGGGGTCTTCCACAGAGTTTAATCTGGCTCTGACCAGAGAAGAGGTGTCCTGTGAGGGGTTGCAGTCGCCGCCTCAAAAAGGCTGTTTCCGAAATAAAGATGGGCGAAAGCTAATTTTCAGCTGTCTTTATTTAAAAAATAGCACTTATTAAAAAATATCAACATACGGACCAGACAGGTGAGTATTGTAGTAGAGTCTATAGGGAGCAGCAATCTATGCAGAGTCTTAGGGTCAGGCTGCAGGTAGGGGAGTCTTAGGGTCAGGCAGCGGGTAGGGGAGTCTTGGGGTCAGGCAGCGGGTAGGGGAGTCCTAGGGTCGGGCTGCGGGGAGGGGAGTCCTAGGGTCAGGGTGCGGGTAGGGGAGTCTTAGGGTCAGGCTGCGGGTAAGGGAGTCTTAGGGTTAGGCTGCGGGTAGGGGAGTCTTAGGGTCAGGCTGCGGGTAGGGGAGTCTTAGGGTTAGGCTGCGAGTAGGGGAGTCTTAGGATAATGCTGCAGGGAAGGGAAGGTTAGGGTAATGGAAGGGTAGGGTTAGGGTAATGGAAGGGGAGGGTTAGCATAAGGATTAGGATAAGGGTTGGGGTTACATTAATACTGAACATTTTCCGCTGGTGGATTGATTGTTTCTCCTCGGCGAGGGAGAAGCAGACAATTTCCAGGCTAGTTTACAAGTGGCTGGGAGAAAACGACCCTTTCGAAAAAGGGCCATTCTCAGCGGTGACCCACACCCCTGTGACAGTTACCCCCTGCACCCAAAGAACTATAAGCTGTCAGCAACTGGCAGTTTAACACCACGATTACCACTCAGTCTATAATAAATACATTGCCAGCACTGTGCACCATATAAAGGTGCGTGTTGCAAGTCCAACCTTGGATTGGAGAATGCCCATATATTGTTACCATGCAAGTACAATCGCCACAATTATAGCACAGGGCAGAGTTTCACACTGGAGGTGTTTCAGTTGGTGTGGCGAGATATGGGCGGCTCATACGTTCGGTGGGAGGGGTGAAGTATGCAAATAGTACAGTAAGTGCCCTCTGTACTATTACCTCTACTGCGGTGCCCTCATGTAATGTAAAATGGTGTTCGGGGTAGGGGTCTGCTGTCGGAAATTTCTTGCGAGGAAGTCTGGATCCAGTCCACTGTTTGTTGCAAATTCCTATTTTATTTTGCGTACCGCTTCTCTTTCCACAGACATGATACTCCATGTTCCCTTTATTACACTCAAATAAAGAATAAGCCGGATCCTCAAATACGGCCGTAATTTGCTACATATCGTTTTGTTACGTAGATTGCATATATGCGGTCTTTAAAGACGGCAAAGAGTAGTTTAGGAAGAAAGAGGCGTGCTTACGCTGCCTCGGGGAGGATTTAATGAGAAATGGGAGGAGGGAGAGATTTAGATTAGCCGGGAGGGCGGGGAGAGGCAATGTCCATGCGTAGTTTCCTTCTTAATAAGGAAACTACGCACTTTTAGTTAAGGTAGCCCTATGACACTCTTTAGTGCCATAAGGTACATGTGTGGAAGACGGCCGTAGTTGAGGATCCGGCGCAATGTACTACAACGTTTTCTTTCTTTCTAAATGAATGTCTACATATGTACAGATGTGCAGAAGAAGTGGGGAAATAGCGGATAAAGGATGAATTTCTTTCTAGAAATTGTTTTCACAGACATTGCAAGTAATACTTATTTTTCTTTTACATTCATTCTTTCTCTGATATATCCCCTAATGCACACTGTGATTCTTCCTATTATAAATCTGGAAACCAAACATTTCATACAAATTGGGGCTTATGTGGTCAAAGGTTCGATTCCTGTGCAAGGCCTTATCTGTGTGACGTTTGTACGTTCTTCCTGTGTGGATTTCCTGAAGGTGGTTTGGTTTTTGCCAAAACTCCCAAAAAATTACTAGTAGCTTAATTGGCTGTTGACTAAAATTAAATACATTTTTTGTCTGTGTCTTAGGGAATTAAGGGACTGATGTGAATGATTGTCTGGAAATTGTGAAGAGCTATGTGATATGATGGTACTATATAAAAACCTGTTCATTAATAAATCAATTATTAAAGCAACTCCTAATTAACACAAGTTGTTTCTCTTAATACTGGTTTTTGTTTTAATACGTACAAAACGTACACTGTTTCCATATTCATTTTCTGCTTTTTCCTTGTTAAACAGTTGATGCTTATTCCTCTATTCACAATGTCATTGCTGATTTTACAGAAACCTGGAGGGAGATGTGGCGATTCGCAGTTCAGCTGCTGTATACACATACTGCAAGTCCCGAGGACTGTTTGCTGGAATATCATTGGAAGGGTCTGGGTTGATTGAAAGGAAAGAAACCAATCGCAAGTAAGTGTAGGCTTCTATCGGCATGGTATCATGGTCCTTATATAAACATCCTCACTTTCAGTATGGAACGCAGTCAAATATTTTACATATAGTGGAATTAATGACATAATAATCTACAGGGACCATTGATGCCACTGAGAACAGATCATTTTATGTCACACACTTGAGTGATGTCAATATATTGTGTCAGTCCACAAAATGCTGCTTCTGCTGCCATTGGTAAATTAACTTTCAATATCCAGGCCCTGATCACTTCTGGCCCACATTGGGCCTGATCCAGACCTACGATGTAGCGCTGAGCGTACTAACGCTCAGCATAACATCGTGGGACTCCCCCCTACCCCATCGTATTTACCCTCTCTTACGCTGGCTGAAGCCTACCCTAACTTCAGCCGGTGTAAGCGAGGGTAACTATTCTGGGACGGCGGCATAGTTAAGCAAACGCTGCCCTCCCAGCCTCGTTACCCTGCCTCCCCCCGCCTCCCTGCACTAAACTTTGCATAGTAACGACGAGGGACGGCCTCTCCGCCGTTACTACGCTGTAACTACGGACACCCGATCCACGATCGGGCGTTTCCATAGTTACGCCACGCACATCGCCATTTTAGCCGATCTTACACTTACGTCCGCCGTAGTTATGAATTAGGCCCATTGTGACATTGGACAGTATTCATAACTAAGAGTGAGTTATATGCGGACAGATCCGCACCTAACTCACCGGGCCTGTTCCTAACCCACCCCCTGTTTTTAGGTACCTTATGGCACTAAAGAGTGCCATAGGGCTACCTTAACTAAACGTGCGTAGTTTCCTTCTTAAGAAGGAAACTACGCATGGACAATGCCTCTCCCTGCCCTCCCGGCTAATCTAAATCTCTCCCTCCTCCCATTTCTATCTAAACCCTCCCTGAGGCGGCGTAAGCATGCCTCTTTCTTCCCAAACTACTCTTTGCCGTCTTTAAAGACCACATGGAGGAAATCTACATACCTAATTGCTACGAAGATTGCGTAAATGTACTACTGTGCATGCGCAGTAGGTACATTTTTAAGAATACACACCTAAGAAGCCGGAGCTTCTTATGTGTGATTCCAGGCCATTGGGCTGGATCCAGACCTTGTTAAGTGCATTAACTTAGTTACACCTGGGCTAAACCATGTTGAATTCAGGGGGAGTCAAGTTAATGGTATACTTTGCATGCAGGGATATATCTTTAAATTGCTTACTGCACACAGATACTGACCAGCTTTACTATCACACTGTTATTTAGACTTGGGATAGGAAACATCACCTCTCTACTCTAAAACTGTTTACAGCAGATGAAATATGACTCCCCTGAAATCAACATGGTTTAGCCCAGGAGTAACTAAGTTCATGCACTTAACAAGGTCTGGATCCAGACCATTGTGTTTAACTTGAATCTGGATTTTACTGGGCATAGTAATCTCACAATATTACATCTTACAGTGGTCTCAAATTCTTGTAGTTAATACAGTGAGGACAGTAGTTTGGGGGAAGTATGTACTTAGTAAACTGAGGACTTGCTATGCACCCTCCATATACCTATACTTCTGCCCGGCACCCATTTTAAGTGAGTGTCATCAGGGCCACATTAACAGTGAGGCTAATGGGACTACAGTCCACACACTGCAGTGCAAAAGGAAATGACACCCCCCTCCCAAAAATAAAAAATCAGCAGCAGAATACACCTGTACACACTATAGGATGCAGAATACACCTGTACACACTATAGGATGCAGAATACACCTGTACACACTATAGGCTCCCAGAAACCTCTTTTGCAACAATATGAACACTCACAAAGGCGACTCTATGCAGGAAAAAGGAGGGTTGTTGTGCTGATGCTCAGGATACAGTACACACTAAAGATTTCTGCCAACATCATGACATCACTTATTATCAATAATATCAATCCCAAAAATCCAATCACATGATGCAATGCTGTGTCACACAATTGTACAGCATCATTGGACCATACATACTGGTAAGATGACGGCTATAGTGTGATCAGCATGATAGTCGTTTAAAAAAAAACCCCAACTTAAAACTAGTCATGCTTTAAAATGGCAAAATATTTCTAAATGATTTGTTAAGCATCTTACTAAATCATTTGTTTGATGTTAAGTTTTACATTGTGTCACAGGTGACATTCTAGATTTTTATTAGGTTGGAATTCCTGGCAGAATGTTTAGAATCGCTGCCTAATGTATCCCAGGCGACATCATATATCACACAGTTTTACTCTCATAGAGAATTCTCTTCAGGTAAAAATGTATCATGCTTCCAAACCTGCTACTCATTTCCCTGATTTCACAGCTGTCAGGTTCCCAGGTTATTTGGACTGAATTTCACTTGCACAGAGACACAAGATACTACCTGACCCAATACCTTAAAACCTTTTGTGCTGCCCTCACTTAAAATGGTGGAAGTCTGCATTGAACGAAGGGTGCTTAGCACGCACTCAGTGTACTCTCACTACGGGGTAGATCGAGACCTAAGTGCTTGATACATTTCATCAACGTTCAGCGTTACGTGGCATATCATCTGTGCGCGCATGCGCAGTAAAATCTAATGGGCGATTTTACGTCAGCGGCTAGCGTACGTAGTTTAGGATTTGGCGCTACAGGCCCACCCCCATTAGCATAACTGGTGTCTATATCACACTTGGTCATCAGAAAGAACTCCAGAACAGGAAAACCAGAAACCTCTCACATTGCGGATTATTGGATCTAGTCCCTTACTTTGTTTCAGCTACCTATTTGTACTTGCATATTTTGCAGATTTTATTGCCAGGAAGACATTCGGGCGTACGAGATTTTGTTTGGTGAGATCCCCCGCCCCGCACAAGCCGAGGAACTTTATGAAATTCTCGACTCTTTCACAGAAAAATATGAAAATGAGGAACAGAGAATTAACATAAAGAAAATGGGCAGAGAAAAAAAGACGGTACGATGGCTTAGCAGTATATGCATGTTGTGTTGTTCAATTCCTTACTACACATTCTCAAAACTGTTTCAGTGATTTTGTTGCATGGAGCAAATAATTGATACGATCGCGGTTAAAGCTCATTATGGTGTTCTTACTCCCATTGAAAAGGAGATCTATGTTCTTAGAAATCTTCTCACATCTGGCTTTGTAAAGGTTTACCAGGAAAACTTGTCTTCCTGTACTGTACGGCTTCATTTTTTTAAGCTTTTTTCTCATCAGTGTCCTCTATGATTCATAATCTAATAGTTTAGCTTGAATTTTAAACTTTTATCCTTCTTTCCAGTAATTTACAGTGAAAGTAAAAGATATTGGTCCGGATTCACAGTTATGTAGTTTACGTCTTGCATACATTACTTTAAGAATTGAGCTTCTATGCATGCATAGTGCATATTATTTACACTATCTATGTGCCATTTCTGTACGTAGATTTCGTTGCTTTTGCAATCTACGTACAGAAATGCTATGTAGATAGGGTAAATAAGCTACTATGCATATGTAGTAGCTAATTTTCTTAAACAACGTACGTAAGACCAAAACTACGTCACTGTGAATCCGAACTCTTATCGGGAGTGATTAAGAGGCGACTGTTTTCCATGATAAGAGTCTTTAATGTCTGCGTGGGAACAAGCTTAGTGACGCCTACTAGTGTGAGCAGATAGCCTGGGTAAACAGTAAATGCTAGATTGAGATTTTTGAATTGCGAAGGAGTTGAAAACAATTATTCAACGTTTTATCATATAAGGCTTGCAATCCTCTCTGATAAATGTTATTACTCTGCACATGAAATGTATGCCTGAAAGTTTGTGCCAAGTGAGGAGATAAAAACTAACTGGATGTGTGACCTCCGTAAAGCTTGTGATATCAGTGATATGATCTGCGGTTCCTTATTTCCTATACTGAAATGTGTGTGGATATTGAATAAGGCCTTAAAGCATTTAGGATTATGATGATGTGGGAGGGGGTTGTTAACTAGCACACACGTCTTTTTGCTTGTCTTTGAGAGAGATGGCTACTACAGAAGTTCACCATAGTTAGAACAGCTGACAATAACTAGCCACCATGCATTATAGATTTGTGTGTAAGAGAGGCTCATGTTTAAGCTCTTTTTGCATATTCTATTCTTTATACAGCGGGGAATGATATAGTTTCTAATATGCTTTTTTTAAAGGCCAAAGAAATAACATCAAAGCAAAACAGAATTCGATCTCATCAAGCCAGAAATGGTACAGAAGGTAAGCAACCAGTTCGGTTTATATTGTAATTTTGGTAGCAATTGTGCTGTCTAAGTTTTACATGTGGCTGAGAATAATGCAGGGTAAACACTGGAGGGTTACACGATAACTGTCAAAGAGCTCTGACATCTCACCAGTGTGTCCCATCTTATGATTCTACAGAATCGTCTGAAACTGCACTACATTGGGGGGATTTGATTTTTTGGAGCTCCTAATTTTACAAGATCAGTGATGTCCCGATGTCTGTAGAAAACTTCAGTGTGTAATGACACACAATCTTCACAGGAACACTTCCCAATCATATTTCTGAATAGCACCACCTTGTGGCTGAGCATATCATGGCAGAAAAGATTTATTGAACAGTTTTGTGAAACGATCCACAGGTTTAGAGAGAGGTGTGTACGGGGAACATTGTTAAGCAGGTCGGGGCTAAAATTGTTACTATAGATTTGATATGTTGAATTCTCACTAAAAACTTCAGTGTGTACCCTGCTAAAGCTGTCTAACCATTTAATGGTATTCCCATAATATGGATAGACTACCATGGTTTTCAGGAATTGTTAAATCTTTGTGCACATTTTTCTAATTGTTTATCTTTTACTGCATCTTGAGAAGTATTTTTTTTTTAAAGCGTTTGGCCATTAAAACATTACATTACACAGATTTTGTTATCCTATATTCCACACAAAGGAGATTATTACATTACCTTTTGATCTCTTCTGTGTAGAAGGCAGCTATGAGAACTGCACCCTATTTTAAGTGTTCCACATGGAACCCTTCTGTGTGGAATGCTGGACTGTACATCAGGCCTTAGCCAAGTCCTGTCTGTGCAATTTAAATACCTCTGCCCACCCACCATATGTATTTCATAAGCATGGTGAGTGGACTAGCCCCATGTGCAGACGCTGAAGTATGCTTTGGACAGATGCTGTGCAATGCAGAATTCCTTTTACTGCTTACAGAAATCACCAGTCCTAATCCTGGATCCAGACCATTGTTTCCCACGTTTTAGAGTCCAACTGATTCTAAAATGTATTGAATTTAAAATGTATTTAGTTTAGTTGAGTAACACAGCCTATCACCCAGGCCGTTCTCTCCCAGCCTTTTTGGGTGTTCCTAGGAAATCGATTGCTTCTGCCTTGCCAAGGAAAAGCAGTCGATCTTTCTCGGGACGAACAGGAAGCAGTGAATGGTATGAATCTAATCCCAACCCATTTTGTAATCCTAACTTTTGACCGTCATTAGTATAACCCTAACCTTCCCTTCCCTGCAGCCTGACCCTAACCTTCCCTTACCCCCAGAGCCTGACCCTAAGACTCCCCTCCCTGCAGCCTGACCTTAAGACTCCCCGCAACCTAGCCCTAAGACTCCCCTCCCCGCAGTCTAACCCTAAAACCCACCCTAAGGTCATTCTCGACTCCGTTCGACGTGGCCTACACTGGCATTTATGAAAAATGGATAATTGACCCTTCATAAAAAATGTTTTTATAAATAATGCTATTTTTGAAATAGAGACAGATGAAAATTAGCTTTCGGCTGTGTCTATTTCTAAAATAGCATCTTCTCAGTGGTGACTCCCACCGAATCTAGATAGACCGTTATTTTGATGTTAAATAGTGTAATAAATACCTTCAGTTACTGCTATCTTCAGTTCTTCAGCTACCTTCAGTTAAGCTATCAAGACTTCCATTTCAACAGGACAGTGTAAAGTAACTTTATGTCTTTCAGCTGCAAGACCTACACAAAGAAGTTACCCTGACCTCTCCAGCTACAACATGAATGAAAGTGAGTACGAAAGTTCCAAATCCATCTGAGCTTAGTGCTTCAGCTCAAGAAGAAATAATGGAGGAAAATTCTCAAAGAGCTGGGGTACCACCAGATGGTAGTGTCAGATTAAACACTAAGTAGTGAAGAACTAAATTAAAATCCGTCTCTGAAGTAAAAACCCTTACCCCAGGAAGATGGCACAACCGAGCAGTTCATGTGGAGCCACAAGTACCCGGGTGATGTCTAGATGTAAACATTTACTGCTGGTCCTGGTAGGAACATCTCTAGACTCCTGCTGCTGCCGACTTAACCGTTTCAGGCCCTGTCTCAGCCCTTTCTGAAAATCCAGTCCAGCACAGCGCCTGAAATGCGTAAGCCAGCGGCAGCAGGCATCTAGAGATGTTCCTACCAGGACCAGCAGTACATGTTTACATCTAGCTATCACCCGGGTACTTGTGGCTTCACATGAACTATTTGGTTGTGCCATCTTCCTGGGGTAAGGGTTTTTACTTCAGAGACGGATTTTAATTGACAGTTCTTCACTACTTAGTGTTTAATCTGACACTTCCCTCTGGTGATACCCCAGAGCTTTGAGTATTTTCCTCCATTACTTCTTCTTGTTCTGTTATTTTGGGAGATTGAGACTATCCGGAGGACAATTCTCAGCAGCATAGGCAGTTGCACATATTTTTCTCTTAATCTTTTTTCTGTTAGTGCTTCCGCTGTCATACTGCATTTTCTTTATGAATTGACAGCCAACACTTACGTAATACATATCGTGGACTGAGCCACTGATAGTCCTTTCTTCTGTCTTCGGAGGTAGTACATGCTTTCTCCACCACCACTGTTACCAGATGTACCAGCTGCTGTAATATCTATATCTATATATATATATAACATATACATCCGGTGTTTAGTGTTTTTTCCTACTGCACATGCTTGGTAAATTTTTTACGTTATCTACGTATCTTTTTCCTTACATAGATTGCGTAAATGCGGTCTACGTAAGGAAAAGATACGCAGGTAACGTAAAAAATGTACTACGCATGCGCAGTAGGAAAAAACACTAAACACCGGATGTATATGTTATATGTCTGGTAATCTGCATACGTCGCTATGAGAGGGAGCTCATAGTAAATGTGGTTCCTGCCGTGCGAAAGTCTCAGTAATTCCAGACTAAAACGACAGTACACGGTCATGTTCCAACTACTGGAAACGTTAAGGCCTGTTGTTTTTGTCAACTTAACATCTCTCCTCTCTCCCTGTCAGTCACACCCTTTATTCTATACTAGTTACAGTTGATAAGAACAGTTAATAAATAGATTTACACCCATTAGCAAGAAACAAAAGTTTATTGTCATGGCATTAATACTAAGAGCTTTGTTCTTTTTATTCTCCTGTTCCCCTCCTCTGGATGTGTGTTTCTTCTGGAGACAGTTTGCTATAACCTAGCAATGAGTCTGCTGTACATGTTTTTAAGAACCTTATTAAAAAGCTGGCTATGGAAAATATATGTCCTATTTGGCAGTCGTGAAACTGGATAAACCTACATAAAGTGATAAACAAAGCTTTTAAACACATGCACCATGTTCTAGTGTTCATGGCCTCAGGACGCCATTTATACCCTTTATAAAATAACTGAAATATGTGCTGTGTAACAGTCCTATCCAGACTATAATGGCCCTCCACGTGTTTCCCTGTTCACCACAACCCTAGTGTGTGTGTGTGTGTGTGTGTTAGGGAATTTGGACTGTCATCTCCAATGTCGGGCAGGGATTGATGTGAATGACAAGTGTTCTCTGTACAGTGCTGTAAGATTAGTAGCGCTATACAAATAATGAATGATGATAAATGATCATTATTATTACGTCTTCGAAGCCCATACTCAGTGAGTTGAGTGGCCTCCCCACGTCTGCTAGAAAATGTAAATACAGCAGGGATCTGGCATCAGATATTAATAGCAATGTATCAGTGCAGGTACACGTATCCTTCTCTACTGGATGTAAGTAATAAACACACGCTTACACTCTGTCCTATTTCCCCACTATTTAAGGCTAATAATTAGGCACACGTCATCTGTGTGATCATTGCCTCACCATTATATAGTGATCAACAGGGAATTGCTATCTGTATTGATTGTGTTTATATTGGAAATACCATACACATACGTCTTTCATATGTATTACCCTTTATAAAGCATAGAGACATGTTAACATAGGGCCGGATCCAGACCCCCGCACGCTTTCCGTACGTACAGAGGTCTCTATGTCCGAGAGAGAGAGGGGGGGGGGGGGGACCAGGCCCCCTG
>WWET01002082.1:212304-227601 GCA_011038615.1 Limnodynastes dumerilii
GTTCAGTATCTGTGTGCAGTAAGCAATTCAAAGATATATCCCTGCATGCAAAGAATACAATTAACTTGACTCCCCCTTCAATCAACATGGTTTAACCCAGGAGTAACTAATTTCAAGCACTTACTTAAGTCTGGATCCAGCCTCAGTTTTTTATAGTGTCCTAATTGACGCTTACTGTAGTTGTATACTGCTCAGTTAGTAAGCACACCTGTGTCACGCTTTTCTTTTACATTTAGTGCTATCATTGTAATGGGTCTATCTTTCATTGTTATGTTGTTTTAAACAGTACAATTTTATATATTGGTTTACTAGTCACTAATTTAACTTTTGCAAATGGGATATTTAAGTCTAACTAGCCATCATTTTGTTTTTTATCCTTTAGCTTTGCTATGTCTTAAAGCCACTTTTTCCCATTAAAGAATTCATCCAAAAAATGTTTGTGTTTACTTTCCGCTATTTAACCTTTCTACATGCCTCATGCTTCATAGCAAGAGACGCCAGAGTTACAGGTAGCGATACAGGTGATTGTACAGAAGACTCTGCTTACCCTCTTATTGAGCCTTATTGATGAGCCAGCTGAATGATAGAGTGGGGGCAGAAAATTGCTTCTGTGCCACTGCTTTCTACCCTCTAACTACCGTCTTTCCCCGAAAATAAGACCGGGTCTTATATATTTTTTTTCTTCAAAAAAGACACTAGGGCTTATTTTCGGGGTAGGGCTTATTTTTTTGTTTTGTTTTTTGTTTATTTATCCCCTCTTGTATTTAGGTTGGCAGTGAAGCACACTCTAGGTTTGTTTATTTATCCCCTCTTGTATTTAGGTTGGCAGTGAAGCACACTCTAGGTTTGTTTATTTATCCCCTCTTGTATTTAGGTTGGCAGTGAAGCACACTCTAGGTTTGTTTATTTATCCCCTCTTGTATTTAGGTTAGCAGTGAAGCACACTGTAGGTTTGTGTATTTATCCCCTCTTGTATTTAGGTTAGCAGTGAAGCACACTGTATGTTTGTTTATTTATCCCCTCTTGTATATAGGTTAGCAGTGAAGCACACTGTAGGTTTGTGTATTTATCCCCTCTTGTATTTAGGTTAGCAGTGAAGCACACTGTAGGTTTGTGTATTTATCCCCTCTTGTATTTAGGTTAGCAGTGCTCACAGGCCGGGAAGCCTCGGTGCTCAGCGGAGTCAGGACGCACTGCACGTGACTAGGGCTTATTTTTGGGAGAGGGCTTATATTTCAGGAAATATGAAAAATCAAGGTAGGGCTTATTTTATGACTAGGTCTTATTTTCACGGTATGTACTACGCTGTTCAAATTATAAGCATCTGTTCAGAATCCCTGTAGCATTGATTAAATAAATGCTTCCTATAGGATAGTGTGTGCTTTATTGGATAGACCCTGGCAAACCGAGTTTGTCGAATACTATAGAGAGTATTGTCTGGATAGTTACTGTTAAATAATTGGGTAGCACAATGGTTAGCATTGCTGTCATTGCCACCATTGGTTTAGAGATTCTAACCATCTATGTCAGGGGTTCTTAACTTACAACCCCCCTCCTATCCCCAAAAGTAGACTTAAATTTCACTTCTCTCCTACTTTCCTAAAGCTATTAATAATGAACTGAATTCTAAAAGAAAACAATTACAGAACTGTTATAGGACAGTCACACCTCCACACTAACCCCTTTGCACTTCCCTTAGGGTAGAGGCTCCTCACAGGTTAAGAACTCCTGATCTATGTGGAGTTTGTATGTTCTGCATGTGTTTGTGTGTGTTTTCTCCTGCTTCCTCCCGCAATCCATAGACATATTAGTTGTTTTCTTGGCTTGTGACCAAATCCTAATGTATGTGTCTGTGTGACATGCAATAGAGTCACTAGGGGTAGAGTGAATCATTGAACATCCTCTGTAAGGCACTGCAAGATATTAATAACATTATAAATAACTGTTATTAGTAAAAATACATGCAAAAGTCTCATTTTCAATATAAGATTTAATGAAATACAAACACAATTTAAATACAAACATCTGTTGTTTAAAACTTTTGCTTTTATGCAGTAGTGCTAATGGATATGAATTAAGTCATATTAATAGACGGCTATTACTTCATCCAATATAATACTAACAAATAAAGCAACTGGAGGGCTCCAATCAGATGCAGAGAGAAGAAAAAAAACTGGTATTTATTACGTTACCCCCCTTCCCAAATGTGTGAATTATTACAAAATGACTTGTTTAGGGAAAAATCAGCAATAAAAAAAGAAAATATTAAAATAAACTCACAATCTATAAAAAATAATAATTATAGAGATACACAGAATTCCAGCGTTTCCAATAGCGGGCGGAGGAGATATCTGAACGGTGATTCTGTTGGCCATGACTTTTCATAATAACAATCAACTAAATAGTTTTTCCGGTTAGTTGTAACTAGTCGTTGTAGTCCTTTCTTCTGGTTGTACAGTTCTCACTTTCTTGATGCCAGCTCTTAATGGTTTCATTGGCAGAGCTGCTGATAAAATGATACAGTTACCTTGCACATGAATTGGAGAGGCACGTGGGACCAGATCCAACACTACGAAATGTGTCCTCACTACTGCGCATGACTTCGGTAAGGCTTCCAGAGCGGATATGGATCCTCATGATCCTGTCTTCCATGCTGGAACAGTAAAATAGTAGTTTTATATTGAAGGAACAGATCTAATAGTAATAGCAGTATACAATGCATTAATAGAGCACAAGCACATTACACAATGTACAGAGCCTGTCAGTGCATAAGCACTGTCGTATTTGTAATGACCCATTTACCATTCCCACCTGCTTTCCTAATGCAGCACAGGACAGGACCATGTTCCTCCATGTCAGTCCAGATCACATGGCTGCTAAGCCACTCCCCTTTCGCGACACCCGCGAAGCAAGCCCCCTTTTGAATTTTCACATTTATAGCTCATTTTTCAATATTTTTTTTTCATTTTTCATTTTTTCTGGGCAACCAGAACCCCCCCCCGGGTGCGCCACTGGAGCTGCTGATAAAATGATACAGTTACCTTGCACATGAATTGGAGAGGCACGTGGGACCAGATCCAACACTACGAAATGTGTCCTCACTACTGCGCATGCATTAGGTAAGGCTTCCAGAGCGGATATGGATCCTCATGATCCTGTCTTCCATGCTGGAAGCCTTTCTGATGGCTGGGACAACCTGCCATGTATGCAGCTTTCACATCTGTTGAAAGGGGGGGCCGTATGCAAATTGTACAGGAAAGTATTGGTTAAGCCCTTATGCATGATTCTCAGCTACTGTATGATCATTTGAGCAGTCACTTACCATTTACATACATGTGGGTTTTTTCCTTACCTCCTGCACCCTTGTTCCTTAATGATCTGCCACACCTTGCCTCTTTGGATTTTTTCCTCCTTTGGTTATTTCAAATAAAGACGTGTGGATAGTACACAACCTTACTGTACTGTTTAAATACCCCCATATAAAGACCACATATACGCAATCTACGTAACAAAACGATACGTAGATTACGTAAAATAGTTACTGTGCATGTGTAGTAGCTAGTACCGGTAACGTATGTGGAACACTTATAGAGTTGTGAATCCGACCCTAACTCCCTGAATTTACAAGTTTGTCTGTTGTCTGAATCTTTCTTTAGAACGTTGCAGAGAAGTTTTAATTAATACTTTGCTAATTGTCCTTGTGGGCCAGGTTATTCACAGTAGTGTGTCGTCCTGTGTTTTCATTTTATGTAATCTAGTGTTGAGCTGGATTAAGCCCTGTTTATACACAGAATGAACAGATTGTTTTCTGGTGGTTACAGCCCAGGAAGACCACTCTAAAAAGCTCATCTGGATTATCTGTGGCCTTTCCAGGGGAAACCCCTTTAATAGCTCTGTGCTTGAAAGCTTTTACATTTCCGTTCTGGCACTGATCTATAATACTTTGCATTCTGAAAAAAGGCTCAATTATAGAGGGCATTTTTCCTATCGCCATAAACTATTGGACTCTTATGTGACTAAATTTCAGTGTTTCTAGTTTTTGATATATTACGATATTGCACTGCTTACGGCTACCCTCACCTAAATGGACTTCTAATACCTAGTGCCTGCCCATACGCATCAGAACGGGAATGTAAGGAGGGAGAGAATTTGGTTCCCGCAAATGTAAAAAGGGCGCCATCTAGTGGAGAGCAGAGGGTTTAGCTGTATGACTGAAATGTTGGCTACTGTGGGCTTCCCCACATCCCCTTCTCCTCCCTCATCCTTTATTCCTCCTAACAGATAGGCTAAAGCTGCTTGGAGAGAGCATGATGGTGACATGAAATAAGGTCACACCAGCATCATAATTACTAGAGAGACAGCGGAAAGCAAGCGCACAAATATATATATATAATATATATCTTTATATACCCTCAGGCCAGTCATATAGTAGAATTAATGACGTTTGATACCAGTAAGGTCAATCTAACAAGCCATTCGTTCAAGATGACTTAGATTAACTTCATGAACACCAGACCTGATAGTTGCTCAAAATCACAATTATTGTACCTTCATCAGCAGTGAAGCTATATTTTTACAACCATAATTATGACAACCAAGACAAACCCAGGTGATAGAGGCTAACACAGTAGAGCAATTTAAACATTCTTGGGACAGACATA
This sequence comes from Limnodynastes dumerilii, assembly GCA_011038615.1. Lineage (NCBI taxonomy): Eukaryota > Metazoa > Chordata > Amphibia > Anura > Limnodynastidae > Limnodynastes > Limnodynastes dumerilii. The sequence continues at coordinate 216,966 of WWET01002082.1, forward strand.
AGGGTATCCTTACAAAGAGCTAAGGATTTTGGACCCACATTAAGCAAGTGCATGCTAAGCAATTCCATTACAGAACCGGAGCTAAATTATCCAGCATTCTGTATTGGAACACTGTCAGTCATGAGGTTGGGGTGGGAAGCTTACATGAGGTATGCATGGTGGGAGTGGGGAGGTATGTAGATTGTACAGTAGGGACTTGGGGCCTGATCCTGACTTAATAACGACAGCTAATTTATGCATGCTGCATGCGTAAATCTGGCTATGGGTACACACTGCACATACACGCGACATAACATATACGCATCATAACTCTGATCGTACATATATTGTACGTAACTCCGTGACATCCCTATGCAAGCTGAATATACGCATTGTGGGAGGAGGAGGCATTTAAATTGTACAGTAGTGGCTGGGTTAGGCAGTTACGTACACCAAGGTATTATGTACGACCAGAGGTACGCAAGGAAAAGTTAAAGTGGGATTCTGAACACGTAAGTCAGCTAAGTTACAGACGTGAGAGGGAAGTGCATTATCCTTAGTAACTTAGGTACGCTTTTGTACGTGAAGCGACCTTAAATCTGGATCAGGCCCTCGGTTAAGCCCTAATGTGTAATCCTAATTTCCGCACTGTTCCCATTTTCCGTGGAAACAGTGCTTAAATTTTGAGGTTGGGTCCTATTTTCGGAAGTCCCTTGCATGCGAAGGGAGTGGCCTTCCCTCACACACACTACACTACATTACAGTCTTAATTCCCTAACACATACTTTTTTAACTGCTAGTATGTTTTTGTAGTGCGGGTGGAAACCAGAGCTCCCAGAGGAAACCCACACAGGGAGAACATACAAACTCCATGACCTCAACAGTGCTAATCTCTGAGCCACTGCCAACCAGCAATTAAAAAAAAATAGGACCATATCAATATCTATGTAGGACACCCTAATTATGCACGCAAAGTGCGTAACTGGAATGTCTGGATGGGAGGGCACATAAGCGGAACTCAGCTCTGTATGATAGTATATCCATATATCCGGTTCTTCCCCTCCGCCTGCCAGGGGGGGAGGGGGGCGGAGGTGGGGTGGGGATAAGTACATTATACAATGTGGGCCTGATTTACCACTTAGGCGCGGATAAATTATACAGTGTGGGCCTGATTTACCACTTAGGTGCGGATCAGTGGTCATACTTACCGCTGATACGCATGTCAGTGTTAAGGCCGCCTTAAACTACGTATGACAGAGGAGAGTGACTTAAAGACCCCTTGCATGTACTGGAAGTCAAATTCTTTGTTTCTAATATTTCTGTTAAAGTACTTTGCTTTTTTTGTATTTGTTAAGTGTATAATGAAATTCTATTTTTAAAGCTGAGATGGTCTCAATATTTGAGTAATTTCCACTTTTGACTTTGTTACAGCTACTTGAATACTCCTATTTTAGGAAGATTTCTACAGTAGGGTGTTTGAAATTTTAAATATATGCGTTCAACTTGAAATAATAATGATTCCTGATATACCGAGGCCGCTTTTGTTTCAGTCTTTATTCTCTAATTCTAAATTCCAGTTGCAAAGAAATGAATCATAGTTCAGTTGCAGGATCTATTGTACACAATATAAACATCTCTAGCAAAAAAATGTCTACGGCTGGGATTTCAGTCACACAGCCCATTGTAATCCAATCCTCAATTATCTTCTCAAGTCTGCAGTGTGGAGATCTTTAACTATGGGGAGGGAAAGCGCTGGTATTAGAGGATGGTTATGTTCTTTTATTGAAATTAAGATGAATCTATACTGAAAATATCTGAGCACAGCACTTATATCTTAGAGCTGAAATATGCCTTGCTGTTGTCACAAGCATTTGTACACTTTATAACATTATTATTATTAATATTTGCAACATTATTAAAATGAAGGTAAAGTAGTTTTGCCTCCTTGCTACCCGATCAAAACGCATTGCAACCGGTACCAAGAGAGGGCCGGACTTTCAATTACAAGTAGACTGTTCTAGTTATAGCGTGCAGTTTAGTTGTGCCCCCTCTCTGCATATTTATCCAGAATTCTGCATTGCCACAATATTTGATTTGCAGGAGTCATAGATGTTAAAGTAGGAGGCCCTGAGGATCGCAAGTCTCTGCAAGGGGAGTGGTTAACTGTGCTTAAAAGAATTTGGTCTCAGGATTGGGTCCAGTTTGTCACATGTGCAGTGCTGAATTACAGAGTGTGAATTGTTTGATTCATACACAGGGACATCAAAGAATGTCATCACTACAACTTATTTTACTTTTATAGGGCCGGGTCCGGACTTAATAATGAAAGCCAACTTAACGCAAGTTGGGCTGTTATGCATCGGAACTCTGAACATACAGATATGGTTTCCATATGTTCCGAGTTCTGTACATCAGGGCGTGACAACACTGTACGTGCAGTGATACGGATGGTGGGATGTATTTCAGTTGTACAGCATGGATTAGGCACTTCCTTATGACATGCCATTCTGCACGCACAGTGATATGCGCAGAGATGTTAAGGTAGGGTTATGGACACATAAGTCAGCTATAATACACGCACGAAAGGAGAGTGTCATGGGCAAGCACTAGCCTTTTACATGTGGTCTTTAGCAACTCTGAGCAAAACCACCACCCTACAATGTTTTGGTTTTCGAACTATATATATATATTATATTTGCTAAAAACAGCAAAAATGTATACATAATTAACGTTAATAACATTCATTTCTATAAAAAAAATATATATATTTTTTAAACAATACAGAAAATACATTATTTTTTGTTGTTACACTACAGGTCCCAGTAAGCCCAGACTGGCATTAATAGCTTGTGCATGCTGTCGTATGTAGTACTGTAGACACCAGCATGTCCATGGCTGCCAGGGCACTCTGGCACCTGGGGTGCCACTAGTGCCAGCCAGCACTGGGCTTGCTGCTGTCTGTAGTAATAAAATAAATAGAAATGGATTGGCTTAATAAAATTTAATAAATAATAAAAAGAACCAGTAATATTTACCAATATCCAGGTTCTTCATTTGTACAGGATCCAGGATCCAGTGTTGTGAGCTTTTAATCCACAAGAACATGCTTTGCAAAAACATAAAAACAATCAAAAAACAACTTGCAATGTGAACACTGCCTCTAAAAGGAGTTCCTGGCGCAAAATGAGAAATATGACTATTTATAACTTAACAATAGCGGTTGGGCTTGCTGGAACCTGTAGTGTGCCAACACAAAATAATGTATTTTCTTTGTTGTATGATATTATATTTATTAAAACAATTAATATGTTATTGATTTTAATAATAAAAATCAAAACCAAAACTCAGGGCCAGATTAAGCACAAGTCGCCCTGGGCCCCCACACACAAAGGGGTCTCCACAAAAATCAAAACTTCAGGGCTCCTGCAGCTATAAGGCTGGATGTCACGAATTGACATCTTCCTCTTAATCACACTGTACAGTATCTTGGCAGCTTTGATAGTGTGCTTAGGAGAAGGATGTCAATAACTGTCATCCAGCCTCATAGACAGCTGCGTGAGCCCCAAAGATTTCATGGCAATCCAGTTAATCCAGTTAACGCGCGGGTTGACTGGGAGATGAACCATGTTTCGTCTCCCATCTCCCAGTTTTGTTGCCCTTAATCCGGCCCTGTCTAAACCATTTCAGGATGGTTTAGCCACAACCAGATGAAGAATTAGAACCAAAACCACACCATGGGGGTCGGCGGTCATCATTATAAAAAGTGTGCAACTAGTTACACACAATCTATTTCATACCACACGAACAAACATGTCTACACATAAAAAAGATAACACATATATTATATATTTGTGTGTGTATAAAACACATAAAGCCATGTATATCAAGAAGTTTATTACTTGACAAATGTGGAAAATATATCTTTGTCCTCAGGATTTTTTTCCTCTCTAGTTTGTGCTAAATACAATGGCCTAAATTTATAAAACCGTAACTTTATTTTAGCAGGGAAATGTTTTGTTCTTTTATGGGCTGATTTATTAAGCAGAAAATTCTTTAGACATTTTGATGAATCGTCCTCTAAATGTTCACATTTGAAGGAATTTTTTTCTATTTTTATCTGAAGGTAATGCAGTTGGTTTATATCTTTAGGCTATTTAAGCTACAGACAGCATGAAATAAAATTAACATAAGAATGCTTATGTATCAAATGTTCATCACTGTTAATTTAGCAACTAATTAAAACAATACAAAAGCAAAAAGTTTAGCGGATACGTAAATACACAGCATGCTGTATACAGTTGTATATAATGAGATGCATGATTTATGCTGCTTTGCCTTTCCAGCTTTTCGTTATAGAAAAATTCACAAACATTGAAACACAAATCAATAAAAAAGGACAAGTCAGGTGCCACTGGGGATGAAGAGACATAGACACATCCTCTAAAATCAATGAAGCATTTAATCTCTTTCACTCTGGTGGCAGATTTTGTGTCAGAACTTGTTCATTGATAAGTGTTGCATCTCTGCAAGTAACATTCATAGAGTGACAATGCAGAGTCTTGATAGTCTCATGACACAGTGACTTTAAAACACTCTTTTCTATGAGATGTGAATGAGGTGAGGGCATGGGGGTATGCTTGGATTTAAATAACTCTAATGTGACTTTTGTTTGTTACATGTTTAGCATTTAACATTGTGTTTTATACCACTATTTTGTTTAGATTTTATGCCTAAATTTATCTATCTTTTGCACGGGTGTGGGTGCCTGCTTAGAAAGTCTGATTACGGTAATTGCGAAAGTAAATGGGTAAAGTACTCACCCATTCACTAAAAAAACTTAAGGAAATAAGGGGATACTGGAGAGGCTGCAGACACATGAATGGGAGCTACTAGGGAGGCTGGAGACACATGATGGGGTCTACTGGGGAGGCTGCAGACACATGATGGGGGGCTAACATAGGTAAATTAGTTATAAGAAAAAAAAGTTATTAGCTGCGATTTTTTTTATTTATTAAATAAAAAATAAGGTAATATCTGTGTATGTACTTTGTAATTCCTGCTTTTTTTTTTGTATATTTTGCTTTTGATGTGTGCCGCAGAATTCTGGGAAGGGCTTAGGTGTGCCGCAGAATTTTGGGAAGGGCTTAGGTGTGCCGCGTAATTCTGGGAAGGACTTAGGTGTGCCGCGGAATTCTGGGAAGAACTTAGGTGTGCCGCGGAATTCTGGGAAGGGCTTAAGTGTGCCACGGAATTCTGGGAAGGGCTTAGGTGTGCCGCGGAATTCTGGGAAGGGCCTAGGTGTGCCGAGGGTGAGAAAAGGTTGAGTAGCACTGGCGTATATGATGAGAAACTCAATCACAAGTCTCACTCTTATTTATGCACTATTTGAATAAATGTCTTCATAACTGGACTAAAGTGTGTTACATTTCCCTGTTTTTTTATTTTTGTTTCGTTTATGTTTATTCATCTTGGCATATGTGTATTTGTCATAGAAAAGGGGACCTTTTCACTTAAAGCTCTATGCTATTAGTTACTTGTTGTTTCCTTTCTTAGAAAACGGACTAGTCTGAAGCGAGAATCAAGAGAATGTGGCTTCCATTCAAACATGCTAGATGGCCGTGCAGCTTTTAAACACGTTTATCTATTGTGATAATAAGTCTTCTTGTTTATATAATGATAACCAGTGATTTTATGCGCTGTGCTCCGTTTCTATTAAGGTTTGATCTATCAGGGTTGGAAGTGGTTGTTCTGATCCGGACCAGGGATAACGGCATTGATGGCAATGGCCACCATACATATATCCTTGCAGATATTCAACTATAATGTGTAAAAGATAATATGATGTCAGCCATATAATGCTCTAATATAATCTGCAGTGTGCACATAGTTAATTGAAACACACTCCTCCATAACAATGGGGTAGATCCAGACCTAAGTTTAGCACGCTAGCGATTTTACGCTAGCCGCTGACGTAAACTCGGCAGATTGTATGTACTGTGCATTATATTACACCTCGTAACTCTGAACGCACGTACTATCAGTGTAACTACGAGCGAAGGGAGGGGCCATCCGCACGACACCCGGAAATACGCTATGTAAGCGGAGGGAGGCATTTAAATCATACAGTATGGGCCGGGTTAGTCCGTTACGTACGTGAATCCTTTACAGACATCAGTACTTACGCTTTGAAAAGTTAAGGTAGGATTTGGGAAACGTAAAACGACCAAAGTACATACGAGTGAGGGGTGTGTATTGAGAACACGCTACACAATGTACGTAACAAGCACTTAGGTCTGGATCTGCCCCTATGATCTTAGGTCATACACCTTCTTTTTATAGAAGTTAATAATATGGCTTTGCCTTGTTCCTGGCTCTCCGGGTTTTGTGGAACAAGGTGTTGCATGAAAACAAGTGCTGGGAGTTGTAGTTTCACAACACCTGCAAAACCACAGGATGGCCAGGCGCCTTCTGTATGGTATCATCTTTCAAAAGACAAAATAAGAAAAACCTGTCTGAACATCTTGGCATGCTGCACTCCATGCACAAGCAATAGAAAGAGCTGTAAACACATCTGTTAGACTGTCTCTGCATTCTCACAGTAGGGTATGTAGACCAGTTCTTGTGTTGCAGCACTAGCTGTCATTCAATAGATAAATCAGGAACAAGGAACAAACCAAATACAATGTCCAATAAAAACTCTGAGCTCATGAAAGCAAAGCACAGAGCACTATTATGGTACTGATCAAACATCCCAGACTTCATGTAATGATAAATGACCTTTTCTAAGTATTGGATCTCATATCATTGTAATGGAATAAAGCATAAACAGTATATTTATGCCAAATTTACAGCTGCCAGAGCAAACATCAATCAGCTGGAGTTTATTAACCTATGAGATGCTAATTAAGATATTTAGAAGCATAATATAAAGGTCTGTGGTAGTTGTACATATGCTTGGAATGGGTACAGGATGTTTCTAGGGGTAGGCAAGCCATGCAACCATGAGGGGCACCCAGCTAGATGCCCCATTTTCCATTGAACTACAAGTAAGCGCTGCCACTACAGGGGATGTCCCTGAACCTCTCTTGCAGTAATGCTCAGTCAATCAACTATCCGTGATATGGCAGCTGATTGGCTAAGCAATAAATATGCACCGCCCCCTTCCAGGGGATTGGCTGAGTGTCAGCTTGTGTATGCAGAAGGTATAGCGTAAGAGAGACGGGTTGTGTACAAAACCGTCTCTCAGGTGATGTTTACACTATGTAAGAGACATGACGGGGTGCAGAAGACCATCCCCCCAGGACCAGTCTCATATTGGGCTGTCTTGGCCCTCAGGGTAGAATATGGCAGCTCTTCCCTGACATGGACGATAGTACTGTAGTAGTGACTGTGTGGAGGGAGAGCTCCACTCACTGGACTGGTGGTTGTTAGCCAGACACCTCTATCTTACAGTCTCTCCACACGCTGCACTGTCCTTGGGGTGTGTCTAGTGTGTCCCAGCTAACAGGGACTGCCAAGCATAGGCTGTCCTACAGTGGCTCTCAGTGCCAGCCATTTTGTGAGAGGAGTCCTGTGCGCTGCAGCCGAGGAAGAAGCTAAATTCAAGCAGATGGAGCAGGGTGATGTGATCAGTTGAATGGGGGAGGAGCCACTGTTTCATCCATTTACTGTGTGGGTGTGGGTGTGGGTGTGTGTGAGATCAGGTACTGTTTGTGTCTGCATCTGTGACATCAGGTAGTGTGTGTGTTTGTGTAAGGCTTTATTTTGTGCATTCTGTAAGGTGAGTTACCTTTCAATTTCAAATCACATGATATATGATCTAACATAGGAACTGTCACTGTTAAGCAGGATACACACTGGGACTTTTCAGCAGATAATGTTTCCAATGGCCCAATCAAAAGAACATTTCACCAGATATCTTACCAGTGTGTACTGTGCAAAGATCTCCTAATAGATACAGTACAAACTTTCAAAAAAATCAAAAGATAGCGTTCCATAGTTGATCTGGCATATTAGGAGTTCCAAAAGATCAGATCCAAACATTTTTGGGCATCTTTGGACTGGTAAGATATCTGGTGAAACGGTTTTGTGATTGGGCGATTGGAAAAATGATCGGCTGAAAAGTTCCAGTGTGTGCCTTGCTTAAGAGTTAGCACCACTTTACCTTTGTTTCTGTTAATGTAGATTACCTCTGCCTTTAATGCACCTGTATTCATTTACTTATGCATTTATCTGAGCATCCACCATTTTGTGAATCCCATGAACCCTCGTGGCTCCATCTCACCTCCAGAATCTGGATGATAGCCTTTTTTAGTACACGGATGAACCTTAAGTTCACACTTCCATTTTTGAGGTGACAGAGTACAGTGCTTGCAGGTGTATTCAGTGCTGAATGAAATGCGCCCTTGTAAATTTAGAAATGTCTGTTTTCTTTGCCTATAAAGGCAGGTGCTGTTGTCCTATAAAGCTATTAATCGGGGTTAATCGAGCAGTTTATTGTTAGGGAAGCTGCAGAGTTCCAAGTAGTAAGGCAAGTGCCAATTGTCATAAAACCTGTATTTTCTGGGGACATTCCACAGGTGTAGAACATGCCCCCATGGCTGCAACCTTCTAAGCTGCTAAGTTTGCACACACCAGATGTGCTGATAAGTCATGAGCTAGTCCAGTGGGGAGAGAGGACTAGTATATACACATACATAAATGTGCCACATAAGCTGTTCTCCTCTCAAAGGACTTAAACTGATATTAAATATTTCTATATCCTAAATTGCATGTCCTTTGACTGTGCAGCTGTTAAACAGTTGTTACCAATAGTTAGACATAGTTTGCTGCATCCAGAAATCAACATTCACATTAGCTCTTCCAAACTTCTTTTTGGCCTCTGTACGCGTCTGGGAAAGTGTGTGTAAGTGTGAATAGATGTGTGAATTTGAGCGTAATTGTCAGTAGATGGGAAAGTATAAATAAAAGAAAGATCCTGCATTTTTGTGTTGCTTCTATGGACACATATCCTGGCACTGTTGGGAAAAGTCTATTTTGTTTTTAAATATGATCTGTAAGCATTGCATGAATTCCAAATAGACAAGTTCAAAATGTACTTAATGTGTATTATTTCCAAGTGATCTGCAGCTTCTGGCAGATAGAGAAGAGACTCTCAGAGTTTAGCAGAGCACAATACACCATAGTGGGTTTATTTTAGTTTTGTTGTGATAGGGAGAGTATTTTTAAAGATTTTAGGCCACTTAATATAATGATAAATTTATAAACATGTGACATGTGACTTCCAACTTCCAATTAGCTGCTATTTATTGGATAATTTCTGTATTTTGCACTGTGTCATACTAATGTCTCTGTTTTAAATCACCAAATTACTCTTAAGGATTTCTTATCAAGAAAGCAATATTTAACTCCTGTCTTTAGTAAAACTATTATATAACAATCCTGCTTTTATTAATTCTAAATAAAAGAATAACATTTTTTGTTTTAGTGGTATTAATGTTTTATTAAGATACTGGTACACAAGTTTCACAGTTTAGTGGAGTTGCGATTGTTTTCCTTCTCTTCTTAATAATGTATCTTCTGTTTCTCAGGGAACACAAGGGGAGACTACATCATCGCCACAGCCATTTACCCATTTGAAGGTTTACAACCAGGAGACCTAACGTTCCAAGCTGGCGATAAAATCACGGTGATCACAAAGACCGACTCTCAGTATGATTGGTGGGAGGGAAAAATAAAAGGGGAGCTGGGTATTTTTCCAGCTAATTATGTTATGTTAAACTAATAGGGGTCTCCACAAAGAATTGAACAACAAAACACTGTTCTATGAAGGCAAATGTTACCATTTATAAAATTATTATATTACATTTATATGTATATTGGCTAAACTACCTCAAATAAATTATATTGTAAAATACCTTATTGAAATATCAAAACAAACTATATTTAAATAAAATCGGAATAAATGTAACGGCATACATGCTGCTTGTTCCAACACGTTTATTTATAAATTACATATTGCCTTAGAAATGTTTGCAGTATGCAGCAGTAACTTTGGGCTGGATCCAGACCTTGTTAAGTGCATGAACTTAGTTACACCTGGGCTAAACCATGTTGATTTCAGGGGAGTCATATTTCATCTGCTGCAAACAGTATTAGAGTTGAGAGGTGATGTTTCCTATCCCAAGTCTAGTCTAAAGTGTGATAGTAAAGCTGGTCAGTATCTGTGTGCAGGAAGCAATTCAAAGATAAATCCCTGCATGCAAAGAATACAATTAACTTGACTCCCCCCGAATTCAACATGGTTTAGCCCAGGTGTAACTAAGTTCATGCACTTAACAAGGTCTGGATCCAACCCATGGACTGTAAATTTATAGTTTAGTGCAGTGTTGGCTAACCTGTGACACTTCAGGTGTTGTGAAACTACAATTCCCATCATGCATGTCAGGTATCCAATATGCTTTTGCAATTAAGGCATGCTGGGACTCGTAGTTTCACAACACCTGGAGTGTCACAGGTTAGCCAACACTGCACTAAACTATAAATTTACAGTCCATGGGCTGGATCCAGACCTTGTTAAGTGCATGAACTTAGTTACACCTGGGCTAAACCATGTTGATTTCAGGGGAGTCATATTTCATCTGCTGCAAACAGTATT
>WWET01002082.1:246796-268791 GCA_011038615.1 Limnodynastes dumerilii
TAAGTGAACGCCGATACGATGTGCTTTAGTAAGCACAGCGCATCGGCGTAGGTCTGGATCAGGCCCAATGGCTCTATTTCCCGCCATTGCCATTTAAATGAAGGGTTCACAGACCTAGTCGTAAAAGTTAAGGTAGGAATCTGGACCATAAGTCCTACCAACAGCGGGGAGTGCAGTTAGCGTGCCTACGGACCCTTGCACACGCGCGTAAAGCGTGCAGAGGTCTGAATTTTCCCCTTTCTGCTTAAACTGTAACCCGAACAAGATAAGTGTAGGCAGTACATTGTTTAATGTTACAGGTATCAATTTAACAACCTTGTAAAATGAAGGCGATCAGTTAAACCGTCAGCCATTTAGTGCTTTTGCCACTTCTTATCACAACCTTTTATAAGCATTTTGCAAATGAAATAACCCAACAGAAAATATCACTTTCCTGAGAGCCCTTTCAGTCAGTGCTTTAAGGAAGGGTTAGGGAAGACTAGAGTTTGCTCTGCTGCTCATAAGTCCTTTTGTATTAAATAGGCCTAGATGCGTGATTCTAAGGTCTGTACCTGTGAGGGTAGTACACCCACCCCCTCTAACCAAAACAAATAGTCGCACCAGCTATAATTAACAATAATGTAAAGCATAAGCCATCAGGGTGCTACTTCTAGGTTTCCACACATGTAGACAAGAGAAAAGAAACTCAGTGCCAAATATTGAAACCTATTAACTAGTGCACAACCTTATTGAAGACAGACAGATTCAGTTATAGTTTTAAAACATCAATTTAACTAATCACATATTAAAAATATTTTTCTTAAAACACAGGGTGAATATTGTAAACATAAGCACACAGTGGCTGAATAATTGCACCTTACAAATTCACAGTGGATTAATTATACACAGATAATGGAGCTCACTAACCTGTCTAACTAGAGGAAGTAGACCCTATCCAAACAGCTAGAGGCCTCAAGGCCCACACTTCGCACTTCCGTGCAGTATAATATCCCTCACCTCTCTAGCTACCAAGAATCATAAGAGCTCCGTGTAAGGTGCCAATAGTTACTGTGCCAAACAATGAGTCACGTCAAAGGGATCCTCCGGTGGATATAATCAGGAGGACACTCTGTTGAGACTCGTACAAACAGCCGACGCGCGTTTCACCCTCAGTCATGCTTTTTCCAAGGCGTGATTTTGTTTGGTTAGTGAGCTCCATTATGAGCACATTATGAGCACAATTTGTAAGGTGCAATTATTCAACCACTGTGTGCTTATGTTTACAATATTCACTCTGTGTTCTAAGAAAAATATTTGTAATATGTGAGTAATTAAAATTGATGTTTTAAAACTATAACTGAATCTGTCTGTCTTCAATAAGGTTGGGCACTAGTTAATAGGTTCCAATAGGAGTGGGACTCAGTTTCTTTTTTCTCACCCTCCCCCATTCGCACGTACGTGATTTCTGTGCTCAGAACCTTTACTTAACTTTTACAAACACAACCCTGTGCATAATGGTCTCATTCCTAATTCAGAATCCAACATAAGGGCTTAGCTAGACCATTAATGTACAATGCACATACCTCCCCCCTCCCACCCCTTGTACAGCAGCTCGGCGCACCACACTGTTGGAAAACTTCCCCACACATAATTCTGCCTCGTTCGTACTGCGTTCCTTAATGCATGACACCCCTGCTGACATTTGGAATGCATAAGTACCCTGTTGATATTAGGTTTGAATCCGGTCCAATGTTTTAATCACAATGGACCGGATTCAGAACCAAAAAAGAGAGCTCATTTACATACGCAATGTACGTAAGCCAGCTCTGTATAGGAACTGTGCATGCGCAGCACCTATATTTCCGCAGTGGATGGAAGCCACCTGATACTGCCTTCACCTCTGTTATTAGGGCTACGTACAAAATTTCATATTAAATCTGGATTAGACCCAAAGATTTTTGCCATGCATTCAAACCATGCCATTGGAGTCAGAATATGGTACACCAAAGTCATACCACTGATCACAATATATCCAATTCCTTGGACGAAAAGTAAATAAAGACTATCCATATATCCATTATTTTTACCAGCACAAGAGACAGTAGTAAGTTTATGATTTTTTACTTTTATGCAAGGAAGAAACACTGCATATATTTCATATTTCTTACAGTTTACTGTGTCACAGTGTCTATATATATGTATATATAAATATAGTGTCTTTGGGCTTGATCCAGAGCTACGAAATTTCGCACGGCGGGCGAATGCGTACGTTCGACCGTGCGAATAAACATGCACGCCCCTAACACTCCCATAGTAAAGTACCTGCTTACGGCGGCTATACCCTACACTGGGTACTACCGTCGGCCGTACGAATTTTCGCACATAATACGCAAAGCGTACTGGCTTAGCACGCCCATACTGTACAATTTAAATGGCTATCCCCGCCTCCCTGTAGTAAAACGAGCGCCCAGGCGACCGTCGTACTGAACGCACGCCCCTCGAGCGAAAAATTCGCACACAATACAACCGCTATACGCTCATGTCATCCAGCCGACCGGAAGCTGTCATACTGGGCATGCGCAGTGCGAATTTTCGTACGAAAATACGCAAAAAACGGTTGTACGCTCGCACGAAATCCGCCAATTTCGTAGCTCTGGATCAGGCCCTTTGTATCATGGTACGCCTTTTCTCTTTAAAGTAAAGTTTGCTTCGGTGCTCTTACATAGAAATAAATACAGGAACAGAAAAGAAGGCACTCGTGAACTTGGTAATATGCTTCAAATGAGTACCCTTACGGGGTATTTATTCATGACCATATAGTAGGTTCTATATTCCGACGTTTCAATCGCTGTTATAGCGATTTTCTTCAGGGATTACATATCAGTACAGTACAGTCTTGTACTGTATTTACACAATCTACGTAGCGCAAAGTTACGTAGATAGCGTAGAAGAGTTACTGCGCATGTGTAGTAGCTCTGCACCTAAATCTACGCTCGTAAGAAGAAAAATTCTCAAGTGAGAATCCAGGCCTATATCCTTGCTCTTATGAATTAGATCAGGATTTGGGTTGGCTAAGTATATTTGATAGAATTCAGCAAGGCTTTTCTGAGAAGATAAATATTCCTTCTCTAGTGTGCGATTATGTTCTGCTGTAAAAGATACAAGAGCATGGTAAGAGATAATGGGCCATATCCAGAGCTACGACCGATAGTGTATTTACGCTAACCAGAGTCGTAAAAACGCTGTTTTGCAGGTTCTGCACATGTGCGCGGCAGATGTTACGACCCAACACTCTGAACATACTTACGAGCCTACGATCAACAGCGTAACTACAGATGAAGGGGCGTGTCAGACATACGACACCTGTAATTACGCTTCAGAGGCAGTGTGAGGCATTTAAATCGTACAGTATGGGTGTTCTTAGGCGCGTAAGTACGTGCAGCCATTACGGCCGTCAGAAGTTACGCTTAGAAAAGTTAAGGTGGGTTTGGAAAGCGTAAAATGTCAAAAATCAGTACGACCAAGGGGAGTGCCAAGGGGATTGCATAGTAATTACGAAAACGTAAATAAACGTAAAGACGTAAAGAGAACGTAGGTCTGGATCCGGCCCAATAATAGCCCAATAATTCCGTTTTTTTTATTCGGGAGGATAAAGGATTCATAGTCAATACGAGAAAGCATACCATAAGCAGCAGAAAGACAAGAGTATTCTTGGGCTATCAATTGTCTGGCTCTCCATACAGTTAATAATTGTAACCTTTTAGCAAATTGAGGGATTCCTAACTTAAGTCATTTTTTGATCCCCTTTGGACACATTGGGCCTGATCCAGACCTACGCTTATAAAACGCTCATGTGCGTAGCGTATTTACGCCGGCGTACCTACAATGCACTCCCATTGGATCTCTCCTTGGTCGTACTTAGTTTTGCTTTCTTATGCCCCGTAAACCCTACCTTAACTTTTCTGATCGGAACCGCGGGTGTCCGCAAAGGTCATTGCATATTTACGATGCTTAGCACACCCATACTGTAAGATTTAAATGACTTACCCCACCCTCGGTTTATAATTACGGATTTCGTATGACAGGCACACCCTCTCAAGGGTATATACAAATTAAAGTCTCCCCTCACAATTAGAGGAGCATCCATGTTACTTCATATGAATTAAGTTTCTGAAAAATTCCCTATAATAAACATTGGGGGATAAGCAAGTTATAGATCACACATTTTTACTATACAAAATTATCTCTACAATTTGGTATCTCCCTGTCAGATCACATATCTGGACATGCAATGCATAAGCAAGGTGTCTACAGATCATGATGGCTTTCGAAGAGTATGAAGCAGAGGATAAGACACTAAACCATAGTGAGTTTAATTTGGTAATTTTTGCACCCATCCGGTGAGTCTCTTAAACTAGGATAATATCCAATTACATTTTTTTTTTAATAGGGAGTGGATACCACCCACTTCCCATGAACCAAGTTTTATCTGAACCATTCTCACTAATGAGCAGATTACTCAATAACGTTGTAGGTAACTCCTCGAACTTCAAATGCAAAGTAAGTATTGATGTCTCAAAGATGATGGCATTGCTACATAATGGTGTCAAATTAGATAAGGTTTCGCTTTGAGAAAGTCTGAGGTACTCAGACGAAACACGTCAGCTGGACTGCTTCTAAGCTGCTTAAAAACCTTTTGAGACCGAACTTGCACTTCTGATCCCACAGAAAGCCGAAAAGACTCACAAATATTCCACTGTGAACTCAGAGACAGTAGACACTCTATTGGAGAGACACTTTCTTTACTCTAGGTACCCGTCCTCTGGTCCATTTGTTTCCTCCAGGTGCACAGCATCATATCCAGCGGGAGTCTGACCATCCGAGGCAACTGCCCGGGCTGATCACCCGGACAAACTCGGTCCACCTTTTGCAGTCTCCCGAACTATAGGACTCACACATGCAAATATTGAAACCTATTAACTAGTGCACAACCTTATTGAAGACAGACAGATTCAGTTATAGTTTTAAAACATCAATTTTAATTACTCACATATTAAAAATATTTTTCTTAAAACACACGGTGAATATTGTAAACATAAGCACACAGTGGCTGAATAATTGCACCTTACAAATTCACAGTGGATTCATTATACACAGATAATGGAGCTCACTAACCTGTCTAACTAGAGGAAAGCAAAGGGAAGCTGACCCTATCCAAACAGCTAGAGGCCTCAAGGCTGACACTTCGCACTTCCGTGCAGTATAATATCCCTCACCTCTCTAGCTACCAAGAATCATTAGAGCTCCGTGTAAGGTGCCAATAGTTACTGTGCCAATCAATGAGTCACGTCAAAGGGATCCTCCGGTGCATATAATCAGGAGGACACTCCGTTGAGACTCGTACAAACAGCCGACACGCGTTTCACCCTCAGTCATGCTTTTTCCAAGGCGTGATTTTGTTTGGTTAGTGAGCTCCATTATCTGTGTATAATGAATCCACTGTGAATTTGTAAGGTGCAATTATTCAGCCACTGTGTGCTTATGTTTACAATATTCACCCTGTGTTCTAAGAAAAATATTTGTAATATGTGATTAGTTTAAATTGATGTTTTAAAACTATAACTGAATCTGTCTGTCTTCAATAAGGTTGTGCACTAGTTAATAGGTTTCAATAGGAGTGCCAATATTTGGCACTCAGTTTCTTTTTTCTTACCCTCTCCCTCTACACTGCATTCGCACGTACCTGATTTCTGTGCTCAGAACCTTTCCTTAGCTTTTACAAACACAACCCTGTGCATAATGGTTTCATTCCTAATTCAGAATCCTACATAAGGTTTTAGCTAGACCCTTAATGTACAATGCACATACCTCCCCCCTCCCACCCCTTGTACAGCAGCTTGGCGCACCACACTGTTGGAAAACTTCGCCACACATAATTCTGCCTCGTTCGTACTGCGTTACGCTGCCATAAGCCTGCCTTAAATGGGACGTATGGATCAACAGTCCGTAAGACCGCTGATCCGCTGCAGTGTGGCAGCCCCCTCCCACACCGTACAATTTAAATGCTTCCCCCTGCCCGCTTTAGCAAAGTTCCGTCAAATTGTTTCTACGTTAGGGTTACTATAGTAACCCTAGCGTAACATCTGGAGGGCGCATGCACCCTCCAGTGAAGGCAGCTCACTTACGCACCTTGCATGCCCTGCCGTTATTAAATCTGGATCCGGTAGAATGTCTTTGTATCACAGCACTCCTTTTCTCTTAAAAGTAAAGTTTGCCTCGGTGCTCTTTCAAAGAAATAAATACAGGAACAAAAAAGAAGGTACTCATGGACTCAGTAATATGTTTCAAATCACTACCCTTACGGGCTATTTATTCATGACCATATAGTAGGTTCTATATTTCGACGTTTAAATCGCTGTTATAGGGATTTTCTTCAGGGATTACATATCAGTACAGTACAGTCTTGTACTGCATTTACGCAATCTATGTAGCGCAAAGTTACGTAGATAGCGTGGAAGAGTTACTGCGCATGTGTAGTAGCTTTGCACCTAAAACTACACTCAAGGCCTATATCCTTGCTCTTATGAATTAGATCACCCTCCCTATTTTTCGAAACCCTTATGTCCTTTAAGTAAGTTATAGAGAAGTCAGGCAGGTTTGTTTCTTATTTATAAAAGTTAAAGTTCTTATGAGTTGAGTGTCTGTCCCCATTCTGTTTAGGACTCTCTCAAAATGTGAATGCTTTGCCCTATATTCCTGGGAATTACACAGGATTTGGGTTGGCTAAGTATATTTGATAGAATTCAGCAAGGCTTTTCTGAGAAGATAAATGTTCCTCCTCTAGTGTGCGATTATGTTCTGCTGTAAAAGATACAAAAGCATGGTAAGAGATAATGGGCCAGATCCAGAGCTATGACCACTAGCGTATTTACGCTAACCCGAGTCGTAAAAACGCCGTTTTGCATGTTCTGTGCATGCCCGCGGCAGATGTTACGACCCAAAACTCTGAACATACTTACGAGCCTACGATCAACAGCGTAACTAGGGACGAAGGGGCATGCCAGACATACGACACCTGTAATTACGCTTCAGAGGCGGGGTGAGGCTTTTAAATCATACAGTATGGGTGTTTTTAGGCACGTAAGTACGTGCAGCCATTACGGCCGTCAGAAGTTACGCTTGGAAAAGTTAAGGTGGGTTTGGAAAGCGTAAAACGTCAAAAATACGTACGACCCAGGGGAGTGCCAAGGGGAGTGCATAGTAATTACGAAAGCGTAAATACGCTACGCGCTAAGACGTAAAGAGACCGTAGGTCTGGATCCGGCCCAATAATTCCGTTTTTTATTCAGGAGGATAAAGGATTCATAGTCAATACGAGAAAGCATACCATAGGCAGCAGAAAGACAAGAGTATTCTTGGGCTCCAGACCTACGCTTATGAAACCCTCAGGTGCGTAGCGTATTTACGCCGGCGTACCTACAATGCACTCCCCTTGGTCGTACTTAGTTTTGCTTTCTTATGCCCAGTAAACCCTACCTTAACTTTTCTGATCGTAACCACGGACGTCCGCAAAGGTCATTGCATATTTACGATGCTTAGCACACCCATACTGTACGATTTAAATGACAAACCCAGCCCTCGGTTCGTAATTACGGATTTCATATTGCAGGCATGCCCCCTGAAAAATTCCCTATAATAAACATTGGGGGATAAGCAAGTTATAGATCACACATTTTTACTATACAAAATTATCTCTACAATTTGGTATCTCCCTGTCAGATCACATATCTGGACATGCAATGCATAAGCAAGGTGTCTACAGATCATGATGGCTTTCGAAGAGTATGAAGCAGAGGATAAGACACTAAACCATAGTGAGTTTAATTTGGTAATTTTTGCACCCATCCGGTGAGTCTCTTAAACTAGGATAATATCCAATTACATTTTTTTTTTAATAGGGAGTGGATACCACCCACTTCCCATGAACCAAGTTTTATCTGAACCATTCTCACTAATGAGCAGATTACTCAATAACGTTGTAGGTAACTCCTCGAACTTCAAATGCAAAGTAAGTATTGATGTCTCAAAGATGATGGCATTGCTACATAATGGTGTCAAATTAGATAAGGTTTCGCTTTGAGAAAGTCTGAGGTACTCAGACGAAACACGTCAGCTGGACTGCTTCTAAGCTGCTTAAAAACCTTTTGAGACCGAACTTGCACTTCTGATCCCACAGAAAGCCGAAAAGCCTCACAAATATTCCACTGTGAACTCAGAGACAGTAGACACTTTATTGGAGAGACACTTTCTTTACTCTAGGTACCCGTCCTCTGGTCCATTTGTTTCCTCCAGGTGCACAGCATCATATCCAGCGGGAGTCTGACCATCCGAGGCAACTGCCCGGGCTGATCACCCGGACAAACTCGGTCCACCTTTTGCAGTCTCCCGAACTATAGGACTCACACATGCAAACGAAGGACCAGATCGGTGGATACTTTGACAAAACTGTAAGCTCCGTCAATTGTATCTTTAGATGGTATTCTTATAGACCATTTCTTTGAGGAGGTCTATCCCTGTCAAAACAGGGTTATTAACTGAGAACAACTTCTTATTGCATCGCTTTATTCATCTGGCTTTGGGGATCCGATGAGAATCTGCCTACACTCAGGCAAAGTGCTCTCAAGTGATCTCAAGCTAAATGATTATAACTGCCGTGGTTTTAGTGCTACTACACCAATTCTTATATGTGCTTATTTTCATCTATGAAATATGATTTTTTGGGGGGTAACAATGTTTTGAGTATTAAAAAATAAAACAATTTTTTTTTTATCAATAATGCCATTCTCTGTGGTTTATTACAGCCAACATAACAGTCAATACTTTAATTTCTAGAATTCATTTTTTTTGTATCTAGTTTAACTCCTTCTAGGAGAAGTTAGGAGGTGAATACACTCCTTCATGCAGCAGCTCATATTCATTACTAAAATATTTAGCGCCACTTGCTCCTTTTTGTATATCAAATTAGATAAGGCCCAAAGCATAGTATTAGCATATCTACACATAAGCATAAACAATAAAAAATAAAACACTAAACTAATTATTAAACTTGCCATATATACTGGACAGTGCACTCAACATAAACATCTTATAAACAAAGAATCAATCAAGGACAGATAAAGATCTCCTACTTGATCTCTAACAGAGAATGTGGACTTCCATTGTGTTAAGCTCTGACCATGGGAATAAATTATCACCTTCCTCCAAGTATTCACCCAAAATATTAACCCCCTCACGCTGAAATTGTGAAGAAGAAATACTGTAACTTTTCTAACTAAAGTCAATAAAACTTTTTTCTCTATCAGCAGTGTATTAAGATTTTATTTCTTTTTTGTCCCCCTCAACATCCTTATTTTGTATAATACTTCAGACTATATAACTAAGATCTCACCTATTACCATAAGAAAAGACAAAAAAAAAAGAGAAGAACTCTTAAGGCCACAAGTTTTAAGTCAGTAGAATGGAGAGATATAAAATACTAAATGCAAATCAGTCTCCAGAACCACTGTTTACAGAAGACTCCATTGTTGTTTGTTCCTCTTCTAAGATTTTTTTTGCACCTTGCACAGATAGAAAATCTTTAAAATCCTTTCCAGAGTAGATACGAAGGCGAGCAGAGTACATAACAGCAAAACAACGACCACTTATGATCAAAAAATATCATTTTACAGAAAATGTTCTCTATGCCCTTGTTACTTTTGCTGAATAGTCTTAAAACGCTTGTGACCCCCCATATTAGGCCTCCATGTTTGCTTGCTTGCAGACCATATCACCATTTTATGAAGGTCATTTAGGCAGTGAAATATAACTAGGCGCGGTCTCTCCTGAATATTTCCCTGGGTGTTCTCGATCTGTGCGCACGTTCATTCACTAAATCTGGACATGCATCCTTAATCTGAAGGAGAGTTGGGAGGGTAGCAGTCAGAATATCTACTAAGGAAGGCGTTTTAAAGATTCAGGCAGCCCAATTATGTGAAGATTATTGTGTCTGGACCTGTTTTCCAGGTCGTCCAATTTATGCCATAACTCCCTTTGCTCTCTATCCATCAGTAAAATGTTTCGGTTTTTTTTAAACATTGTACACCAAAAAAACACAGCAGAAATAAATATGATATAAAAACATACAGTGTAGGAATTCACCAACAGCAACCAAGCAGTTAAAAAACTGATTGTTTTATTAATATAATCAAACAATATAAAATCTGTAGTAAAATTAAATGTGTTTACATACTTGCACTACACCTGCCCAGAGCAGAGTTTATGCAATTGTGTCTATTCAGACTCAAATACAAACCCAGTACTGTAACTGGCAGCACTTAAAGGGGTATTATAGGTGAGAGAAACAATGGGGGAAAAAAATCAGTGCTGGGGTGTTCGAAGCTCCCCTGCAAACAAAAAAATATTTGCCTTTCTACACATATGTCCTCTTGACATCTCTCTACAATGTTTCATATTTTGAACTGTAACATGCAATATGTTGTAAAAGAAGTGATTTTTTTTCTCCTGTATCTGTAGTCTGTATTGTTTATTGCTCCAATAAAAGTTAGTTTTACATTTTACCATTTATACATTTTGTTTGCATGTATTGATATAAAAACTACAACACAAAAAGATATACTTAGAAACACATTGCAAACGTGTTAAATAATAAATAATACATTCTTTTAACATAAATACTGACCACCATACAGTAAAGAAATAATACTAGTAACCAGACCTTACATAAATATTCAGATATATTACACATAGAAAACCACTAATTCCATGTTTTATTACTTCAATCAAATTAATACAAAAAAATAACTTATTGTCAGGCAGGGGCTGGCTGGCAAATTTTAGCCTGGGGGGCAAGCCCAAAGCAGTGGCCCATAAGTAACGGCCCATCCTCAGGGTTATCACATATTTAATTGGGGATTCAGTGTATAGGCAGCACACTTAGTAACTAGGTGAAAATTAAAAAATTAAAAGAGGCCCCATCAAACAGTATTTTTTTAGTTTGTTTTTTTTATTTGGTGCAATTTTTGCCTTCTAGAATTCTAGCAATTACACACCAATTGCTTTGTCAAAGAAAATTACTTTAAAAAAAAACAAAAATTACCAGAAAAAAACATTACTGCTATACACCAAGCAACTGCTGTGTAATGTGTATGATGTAACATCCCTGCTATACACCAAGCAACTGCTGTGTAATGTGTATGATGTAACATCCCTGCTATACACCAAGCAACTGCTGTGTAATGTGTATGATGTAACATCCCTGCTATACACCAAGCAACTGCTGTGTAATGTGTATGATGTAACATCCCTGCTATACACCAAGCAACTGCTGTGTAATGTGTATGATGTAACATCCCTGCTATACACCAAGCAACTGCTGTGTAATGTGTATGATGTAACATCCCTGCTATACACCAAGCAACTGCTGTGTAATGTGTATGATGTAACATCCCTGCTATACACCAAGCAACTGCTGTGTAATGTGTATGATGTAACATCCCTGCTATACACCAAGCAACTGCTGTGTAATGTGTATGATGTAACATCCCTGCTATACACCAAGCAACTGCTGTGTAATGTGTATGATGTAACATCCCTGCTATACACCAAGCAACTGCTGTGTAATGTGTATGATGTAACATCCCTGCTATACACCAAGCAACTGCTGTGTAATGTGTATGATGTAACATCCCTGCTATACACCAAGCAACTGCTGTGTAATGTGTATGATGTAACATCCCTGCTATACACCAAGCAACTGCTGTGTAATGTGTATGATGTAACATCCCTGCTATACACCAAGCAACTGCTGTGTAATGTGTATGATGTAACATCCCTGCTATACACCAAGCAACTGCTGTGTAATGTGTATGATGTAACATCCCTGCTATACACCAAGCAACTGCTGTGTAATGTGTATGATGTAACATCCCTGCTATACACCAAGCAACTGCTGTGTAATGTGTATGATGTAACATCCCTGCTATACACCAAGCAACTGCTGTGTAATGTGTATGATGTAACATCCCTGCTATACACCAAGCAACTGCTGTGTAATGTGTATGATGTAACATCCCTGCTATACACCAAGCAACTGCTGTGTAATGTGTATGATGTAACATCCCTGCTATACACCAAGCAACTGCTGTGTAATGTGTATGATGTAACATCCCTGCTATACACCAAGCAACTGCTGTGTAATGTGTATGATGTAACATCCCTGCTATACACCAAGCAACTGCTGTGTAATGTGTATGATGTAACATCCCTGCTATACACCAAGCAACTGCTGTGTAATGTGTATGATGTAACATCCCTGCTATACACCAAGCAACTGCTGTGTAATGTGTATGATGTAACATCCCTGCTATACACCAAGCAACTGCTGTGTAATGTGTATGATGTAACATCCCTGCTATACACCAAGCAACTGCTGTGTAATGTGTATGATGTAACATCCCTGCTATACACCAAGCAACTGCTGTGTAATGTGTATGATGTAACATCCCTGCTATACACCAAGCAACTGCTGTGTAATGTGTATGATGTAACATCCCTGCTATACACCAAGCAACTGCTGTGTAATGTGTATGATGTAACATCCCTGCTATACACCAAGCAACTGCTGTGTAATGTGTATGATGTAACATCCCTGCTATACACCAAGCAACTGCTGTGTAATGTGTATGATGTAACATCCCTGCTATACACCAAGCAACTGCTGTGTAATGTGTATGATGTAACATCCCTGCTATACACCAAGCAACTGCTGTGTAATGTGTATGATGTAACATCCCTGCT
The DNA here is from genome assembly GCA_011038615.1 of Limnodynastes dumerilii. Taxonomy (NCBI): domain Eukaryota; kingdom Metazoa; phylum Chordata; class Amphibia; order Anura; family Limnodynastidae; genus Limnodynastes; species Limnodynastes dumerilii. The sequence continues at coordinate 259,631 of WWET01002082.1, forward strand.
ATACACCAAGCAACTGCTGTGTAATGTGTATGATGTAACATCCCTGCTATACACCAAGCAACTGCTGTGTAATGTGTATGATGTAACATCCCTGCTATACACCAAGCAACTGCTGTGTAATGTGTATGATGTAACATCCCTGCTATACACCAAGCAACTGCTGTGTAATGTGTATGATGTAACATCCCTGCTATACACCAAGCAACTGCTGTGTAATGTGTATGATGTAACATCCCTGCTATACACCAAGCAACTGCTGTGTAATGTGTATGATGTAACATCCCTGCTATACACCAAGCAACTGCTGTGTAATGTGTATGATGTAACATCCCTGCTATACACCAAGCAACTGCTGTGTAATGTGTATGATGTAACATCCCTGCTATACACCAAGCAACTGCTGTGTAATGTGTATGATGTAACATCCCTGCTATACACCAAGCAACTGCTGTGTAATGTGTATGATGTAACATCCCTGCTATACAGTCATTATTTCCAGTAATTTGAAGGTAGCCAATCAATGTAACAAAGCAATGAGACAGGCAAGTCAGATGCTTGGTTGCATAGGGAGCGGAATTAGTAGCAGAAAGAGAGAAGTAGTGATGCCCCTTTATAAATCATTGGTACGCCCTCACCTAGAATACTGTGTTCAGTTCTGGACGCCATATCTCCAGAAAGATATAAATACATTAGAGACTGTGCATAGAAGAGCAACTAAAATGGTCCATGGCCTTTGTAACAAATCATACCAAGAAAGGCTAGAGGAACTAAACATGTATAGCTTGGAGCAGAGAAGGGAGAGGGGGGACATGATAGCAGCTTTCAAATACATCAAGGGTTGTGACCAGCTAGAGGAGGGTACCATTTTTCAAAAGAAAAGGTGTAATAGAACACGAGGTCATGGATTAAACTGGAGGGTGGTAGATTCAAAGGAAATGTGCGGAAGAATTACTTCACTGAAAGGGTGATAGATAAATGGAATATTCTCCCATCTGAGGTGGTTGAGACCAATAGAGTAGAACAATTTAAACATGCTTGGGATAAATATAAGGGTATCATAAATTATAAACAAAATTGAGGGTAAATAGGGTCTTGGGTCAGTATAGTTTTCAATAAACAAATGGGCCATGTGGCTCTTATCTGCCATCACTTTCTATGTTTCTATGTTTAAGGAAAGGTACAGAACAATTATCCATATTATTTCACTATAACATTTTCCCACTTACATTATCCAACATTAAGTTACATAGAGGAAATATCCAATAATGTATACATATCCCTCAGTTATTTGGACTTTATAACTGATTTAATCGCATCTAATTATTGATAAATGAACAGTGTTTCCGTTATCTATATCATTATTTGTAGAGGATAATAAACATACATTTATATCTAATATATGTGCATGAAATATAGTATTAATATTAAACTCATGCCATAAAGCATATGGAGGGGAAACTCAGCCCCTTTGTTTGTAAATGCCATCGTACGGAACAAAGTTGTTAGTAAAACTAATGTAACATGTGCCCTTCAGTCCATTCAGCCCACTTATGCGCCTTGCATGCATAAGTGGGCTATCGTTACGAGGTCTGGATTCAGTCCTATATTATTTACTGTAATGTCAGAGCATAGAAATGTCTTTTAAATTGTTCATTAATCATACATTTCAGTATATTTTTGTAGATCTGTGTTTTTATTACATTTAGTGGCTTGTGTAAGATTGTCACGTAATCACAGGTACAATGAACAGCTACTGCGCTTATTTAAATGAGTTAAACACCTTTTTTTCTCATTTTACGATAGTGAAACAACCCATTCCACAAGCGTACTAGGATGCGGTGAAAGACGCAAGAGGAGCACTGTGGACCAATTTCTGCGCTTGCTCCCGTTTTCAGCCTGTTCTGAGCATGTGCAGTTCGATATTCCACTGCACTTCTGTATAAAACAAGATGGATGCACAAAAATATCAGCTCCAAAACATCTTTGAATACCTTAGAATCCCCACATCTTCTATGGTGCTGTGACTGTATCTTCTCAAAGTCTGGGCTTTAGTGTAGCCAGACAGGGTCTCTACACTGATCTCTACGTATTTGTAGATATTTTAAAAATGCCTAAAGAAAACGCATATAAAAAAATAGTAAATGATAGTCTAAAGCAGTGTGCTTAAATACTTGCTTTATGCTTTAATTAGCCTGATTGAAGTCTGTCAGCTGTGTGTTTATTGTGGACTGGAGTTTCATTGAAGAGATAGCCATCACCATCAGTTATTTACACCAGTCATGAGCTAGAACAGGATTTCTTGAGGAAGTGTCCAGAAACCAGATTCTCATTAAAATATACACCCCTTTACACTAGTACTAGTCACATGTATGTGTTCACAAGCGGATCAGCCACCTTGTCATTTCTCATTTATTCTTATAAAAAGGTAACTCTTTATCAGGTCCATGGAGTGGTGAACACTGCACCAAAGATAAAGGGCTGGATCCAGACTTAAGAAGGAGCTTGAAAATAGGAGAGGAAAGAAACTCCTGGGCTAAACCATGTTGATTGCAGGGGAGTCATATTTCATCTGCTGCAAACATTATTAGAGTTGAGAGGTGATGTTTCCGAGCCCAAGTCTAAATAACAGTGTGATAGTAACGCTGGTCAGTATCTGTGTGCAGTAAGCAATTCAAAGATATATCCCTGCATGCAAAGAATACAATTACCTTGACTCCCCCTGAAATCAACATGGTTTTGCCCAGGTGTAACCTTCCTCTCTTAATTTCAATCTCCTTCTTAAGTCTGGATCCAGCCCAAAGTTATGAGTTTATTAAAGATGAATGAAAAAATATGCGCATCCCTTAAATTCAAGCTTTCCCACATCACTCAAATTAACCAGCTCAGAAATAGCAGAAAATGAAAGGAAAATACCTTCATGCCAGATCTAATTTGTCTCAGCCATGTCCTTCTTACTTCCAGCACGGTGAAATATTTTTCTACAAAGTAAATAAATTGCATGGAACAAAAATAATTCTCATGACATTATTTGTACCCTGTTGCTGCTCTCAAATTCAGCCAATGTTTTTTAAAATACCGAAGGTTTCGCGTTAACAGAAGAAACAAAACTTTTATGCCATATTTGGAAATTTGCTGCCAATATTTGTGTTACACGCTTCACAGGTAAACAAAGCAACATGTAAAGTTTCTCTGTCTGGGTTCTATAGGCTAGAGTCTGACCCTCTCACGCTTTACGTACGTGTGTGTCGCGGGGAGAGCACGCCCCCTGCACCCCCCGCTATCAGTAGGAATTCCTACCTTAAATATTACAACTAGGCCTGCGGCCTTACGGCTGCAGACATAGTCGTAACGGGGCTTCCCCCAACCCTAATTTAAATGTCTATATCCGCCTCTACAGCTCTACAATGTCTATCCCTTCCTCTTCTGCTCCTATATGTCCATTTTCCCTCAGCTGCGGGATAATCATCTGAAGTTTTGCCTCATCACTGCGTTTGATTGGAGAAGTGGACTTTAAATAGCCTGTTGCTGGGAAGTCTGATTGTCGGTTATAGTGTCTGGTTTCCTGTGTTCACTTGCCGTTTTATTGTGTTCTCATTGTGCTCTTGCTTTGGATCTTGTCGTCTATCTTGCTCCAATAGTTTATTCTGGGTTTTACCAAAGACCTCGACTCCCTGATCTTGAAGGCACAGGGATCAAGTCCAGCAGGTAAACTCAATCATTGCCTGTTTGTCCCCAAAGCACTAAGGAAAGCAGTCCTCCTTGAAAACCACACTTCCAAAACTACTGGACACTTAGGGGTCCAAAGGATTATAGAGTTATTGTCCCATACAATGTGGTGGCCATCCGTTGCACAAGATGTAAAAGAATTTATTGATGCTTGTAAAAGCTACGCCAGAAAATAAACATCCTGTTGTTGTCCACCTGATCTTCTTCTTACACTTCCAATTCCAAGCCGTCCACTCATCTATCAATGGATTTCATCACAGATCTTCCGAGTTCATCTGGGTTTTTCACCATCTGGGTGGTGGTAGACAGAGGTACATACCCTGACAGAAGTGAGAGGATAGATAACCAACAGAAGGAGTAAGGGAGAAAAAACCCTCCTGCCATGCAATAAGAACAAGAGAACAAAAATGATTGGAATCAGCAGGACGGAAAAGAGAATGAAAGANNGCAGGAAGGAAAAGAGAATGAAAGAATAAAAAGCATAACAGGAGAAAAGAAAGTGACATACAGATGGGATACAGCAAGAAGTAACGCAGAGAAAAGAACTTGGACTTTAATAAAAAACTGTAAGCGCAGAACCTTCTGATCCCAAAATGTTTTCTATATAAATCTGTTTACCTGAAAGTGGTTGATTTCACTGTCAGGGAATGTAACATAGAAGGGTCAATCATTGTTGTTTTGAGTGTAACCTTCGGAAAAGAGGGGTCTGCAGCTACAAAGAGTTAGGGGCACAGATTAGTGGTCCAATTAGACTCCTTTGAGCATCTGGTTTCCTGCGTTTGCCTGCCATTTGAAGCCCCCTTTTTGGAAAGCTGTCCATGTGCCACTTTTCCAGGATCCTTAACATTCCGACAGCGCTACGAGATGCTTCAAAGAGCAAAGCACTTTTACTCTGTGGGAGGGGGGAGGGGTGTGGCTTGCCAGTACAAAGTGCCTATTTTAGACACATGCCTTTAGACAGGGGAGCAGTCTCTTTGCGACTGCTGCAAAAGAAGAATCTCTGAACCTAGCAATGAGTGAAGATCAGAATGGTGACCGGCTGTAGAGGTAAGATTATCACCTATTGGTTAAAAGAAAGATGTTACAGCTGCACTGGCAACCGCATCCCGGGGAAAGGGATGCAAATAGGATTGGCTTCAGCCCTTACATACTATCTAGCACCATTCAGAAAGCAGTGAGTAGCACTTGTGCCTCACGGCGCTGAGGTCATGAGTTTGATTCCTAGACTAGGTCTTATTTGAGTGGAGTTTGTATGTTCGCCTTGTGTCTGCATGGGTTTCCTCCGGGTGCCCTGGTATCCTCCAACATGACAAAAACATGCTGGTAGGTTAAATTAACCTTAGTCTAAGTGTGTGTGCAAGTATGTATGAATGTGTTAGGGACCTTAGTACTGTATGTAGCTCCAATAGGGGCTGGGACTGATGTGAATGTCCTTTGTTCTCTGTTAAGTGCTGCATACAGTTTGTGGCACTATATAAATAATCGTTAATAATAGGGCATTGGAGCATAACCCCTTCGATCAAGGGGAGTTGTCTCCCATTGATTACACGGAGCTTAGTATACAGTGGGGATCCAGCATTGTGTAAGTATGTGGAGGCCTGTTACGCATGGAATGCAGTACAATAGATATTCTGTACGGCCATGGTCTCAGATGGGTGGGAGGCAGATACAAAAGATTTAGAGTAGGGTTCACAGCATGGAAAGTTCATGAGTGTGTGGGAAGTTTACTGGCCTCACGCACGCACTTCAAGATCACACGTTTGTAAGTCCATTCCCTAAGAAATCTGGATCTGGTCCAGTGTTGCTAACACTAAACCCTATACTGCTTACAAATAAAGTATAAATAATAAAGTGTTTGCATACATGTTTTTGACATATTATATGTTTTTTTATTCACTTGTACATACTGTTTATACAACATACGTAATCAAATGGAGAAATAGGATAATGGCAGCATTAAGTATTCTCTTTCCATTCCCCTCACATAATGATGTGTAATGAGGATTTTTAAATAAATCTCTGGCTCTACAAAATCCCTTTTTTGTGCATCTGTGTATAATAAATTGTTTTAATGTCAGACTAAATATGAAGCATGTAGTTGTGCTGGAACCTATTACCTCTGAAACCTACCCAGAAATGAGGCCTCTGAACATATGATATCCAAGGTCGATAACAGATGTTCCTGCACACAAATGAACTGGATCATCTCTTAATTCTGACATTGCTCTGGGATATTTGTCAGTCATCGGTTACATGTGCATGTTGCCTGTGGTAGCAGTAATTATTGGGGCTTTTGGAACACCGGATGTATGACAGGAGATTTCATAATACATGATCATAAGCAGTTTGTAGCTTAACAAATAGAGGTATAATTACCATAAGTGCTGACAGTGCAGCTACTGTTAGGCCCAGAGGTGAGGAGAATCCTGAGGAAGCCGCCACCTGTTCACCCTCAGCGGTTTGCCTCTATTCAAGGGCTTCCCAATCTGTTCTTGAAATAACAGAGCAGGTGCCTCTTGGTTTCATATGGTGCAAATCAAAAGCTTAGAAGATCAGAGTAATGCAGAGGGAAGCAGCTGGACAGAGCAACATTACCAGGTTCATACCAGAATAGAGCATAAAAGATCAGAGAGCAGTGCAGAGGGTAACAGGTTGTTAGAGTTAGGCTGAGGGTCAGGGAGGGAAAAGGTTAGGTTGCTATAAGGGGAAGGTTAGTCTGTGGGACAGGGAGGGTTAAAGATAGAGATAGGGGAGGGTAAACTTAGCTGGTGCCATTGCAAGTCTGGGCACTGTCACAGCATTTTATTGCTTCAGACGTCTTGCAATAACATTCCTGTCGCCGCTTTATTGTAGAGATGTGGTCTGTCACAAAAAGCAATCGTTCAAAGTGGCAAACCACACCCAGCAGAACAAGGTCACGGAGAGAGAGGTAAGTCTAAAAAGATTGGAGGACTGGCAGACAGAGAAAAAGAGTTACAGGGAACCTCCGATACCGTAAATTGAAAGCAGAGGCGCCAGGTGAAACAGTGCAACATCTGCCCGGCGCATGCGCAGATCGGCTTTTCAGTTCTGGATCAGGCCCTATGTGAGTGATAGTATTGACATTGTGAGTGATAGTTTGGGTACAGTGTGAGTGATAGTATGGGCAGTGTGTGAGTGATAGTATGGAGAGGGTGTGAGTGATAGTATGGGCAGTGTGTGAGTGATAGTATGGGCACAGTGTGAGTGATAGAATAGACAGTTTGTGAGTAATATTATGGACAATGGGCCTGATCCAGAGCTACGAAATTTTCGCACGACGGGCGAATGCGAACGTTCGCTCGGGCGTATCAACATACACGCCCCTAACACTCCCATAGTAAAGTCCCTGCTTACGGCGGCTATACCCTACACTGGGTACGACCGTTGGCCGTACGAATTTTCGCACAAAATACGCTGAGCGTACGGGCTTAGCACGCCCATACTGTACAATTTAAATGGCTATCCCCGCCTCCCTGTTGTAAAACGAGCACCCAGCCGACCGTCGTACTGAACGCACGCCCCTCGAGCGAAAAATTCGCACACCATACGAACGCTATACGCTCATGTCGTCCAGCCGACAGGAAGCTGTCATACTGGGCATGCGCAGTGCGAATTTTCGTACGAAAATACGCAAAAAACGGGCGTACGCTCGCCCGTCGGACAGCAATTTCGTAGCTCTGGATCAGGCCCAATGTGTGAGTGAGAGTATGGACAGTGTGTGAGTGATAGTATGGACACTGTAAGTAATAGTTTGGGTACAGTGTGAGTGATAGTATGGGCAGTGTGTGAGTGATAGTATGGGCACTGTGTGAGTGATAGTATAGACAGTTTGGGGCTGATTCAGAGATACGATTTCCATGGCACTTAGGAGCATATATTTAGGATCTTAGAAAGTGACTGTTTATGCAGTGGGCTGTAACCTGCTAAGATCTTAACCTTAGATGCGTATATTTGCGATCTTTTCGCAATCGCATCTCTGAATCAGACCCTTTGTGAGTGATATTATGGACAATGGGGTAGATCCAGAACTACGTGTGCCGTACGTTTATTCGCGAAGCGTATTTTCGTGCGCGTAAATTCGCTACACTCCCCTCGGCACACCCCTTGCACGGACGTATTTTGTCAAGATACGCTTTCCAAACCCTACCTTAACTTTTTCCAACGTAACCGCTGTCATAAGCACACGTACGTATGGGCTGAACGAATTTACGCAGCTAAGCACGCCCATACTGTACACTTTAAATACCACCCCCTGCCTACTTCACGTATTTCAGACGTATTTTGGAGTAACGTAAATTTGGCACGCCCACACGTAAGTATTTACGCGACACATACGTGAATGGCCCATACGTTCACAATTACGCAACGTTAATGTGCGTATTTTCTATGGTGCGCATGCGCAGTGCGTTCAAAACAGCGATTTTACGTCTCCGCCACGCGTAAATTCGCTTCGAAGCGTTGCTCTGGATCAGGCCCAGTGTGTGAATGATAGTATGGGCAGTGTGTGAGTGATAGTATGGACAGTGTGTGAGTGATAGTATGGGCACTGTGTTAGTGATAGTATGGGCACTGTATGATGGTATAGGCAGAGTGATAATATGAGCGGTCTGATGGTATGGGCAATGTGATAATATGGGCAGTGTGTGAGTGATAGTATGGGCGCTGTATGAGTAATAGTTTAGGCACTGTATGATGTTATGGGCAGTGTGATGGTATGAACAGTGTAATAGTATGGGCAGTGTAAAAGTATGGGCATTGAGATGGTATTGGCAGTGTGATGGTATGGGCAGTGAAATGGTATAGACTGTGTAATAGTATTAGCAGTGCGATAATATGGGTAGAGTGATAATATGAGCAGTGTGATGGTATGGGCAATGTGATAGTATGGGCAGTAAGATGGTATGGGCAATGTGATAATATGGGCAGTGAGATGGTATGGACTGTGTAATAATATGAGCAGTGTGATAGTATGGACAGTGTGATGGTATGGGCTGTGTGATTGCTATTATGGCAGCATGATAGTGATAAATAGGATGGGCAGTGGGATAGATGGTATGGGCTGTGTGGGAGGGATAAGTCACTGTGACGTAGCTAGAGCCAATTTGAAAAACTACTTTTATTTTTAAATTAAGCAGTCCCAAAGAAACAAAAATTTGTTCAAAAATTACTTAGCACTTACAAAAAAATAAGATGTTTTTCGTTGGGCATTGTTATCAAAGTTTGTTCATTCTGTAAAAGAGAAAAAAGACATTAATGTTAACATATGATTATATTGTGCCGGAATTTCTGTGTTTATAGTTATATAGCATGTTGAAGTAATAAACGCTGAGATTAATAAAATGAGAGTGATAAACTCTTAGGCAGGAGATGAATTACATCCCTGGACACGCTAAGAAGCTGACTAATATTCCTGC
>WWET01002083.1:0-14481 GCA_011038615.1 Limnodynastes dumerilii
AAGGCAGGACTGGACCAAGCAGGCAGGACTGGCCAAGCAGGCAGGACTGGATCAAGCAGGCAGGACAGACCAAGGAGTACCAGGCACATGGGAGACCTGATTGTTCTGGCAGCGATGGAACAGTGCACAGGGTTTAAATAGTGCGCCCTGTGCACTGATTGGCTGGAGGACCGGAATCCATGAAGATCATTGGAGAAGCGTTGTCACATGATTCATCCAAGATGGCGGCGCCCATGGATCAGAACACAGCCACACTTGCCGCCAGAAACCCACGTGGAGGACACCGCAGCAAGACTGGTAAGAATGAGCAGAGGCTGTCACTGTTTCAGTGACAGACTCCGACGAGCTGCAGCAGCCACGCGCCGGGAGAGGGACGCCGTCAGAGATCCAGGGAGCAGTTAAGTGCAGCGTCTGCCACGGCTTGTGATAGCAACATTGGGAGCTTTGGTGTGCATACAAAAGAAAAGCCTCTCCAAAACTTTCACCTGCCAAACTGCTTTTGGACATTTTTGATTTTATGGATATCAGATCTACATTTCTAACTGTGAGCTAAAAATACTTTGTCTATCCCCCTGAACTATTGCCTATGTACATTTTTGCTTCTTGATTCTGTTTGTGTGTGGTCAAGAATACGGCCAAAGTACAGGGCTAAAGCTGCATACCATGTTGTTACTGCGCTTATAGATTTACCTCTTTCTTCTGCCTACTCAATTAAATGCCTAAGTAAATCCAGCTTACATACTACCTCTTCAACCATGACAAATCAAAGTTTTTTTGCTACTGCTATTAGGTAAGTTAAAGCTTCTTATATTATGATGTCTTAATGTATATTGAGTCAGCAAATGGTATTAGTGGAAAAATGAATACTTTTTTACTTACTACTTACTGCAAATCTCCTTGTGCTGAATGGTGTCATCTGCACGCCTGTGGACAAATGAAGTAATATTGTCATCTAATTTTAAAAGATATAGAACAGCCTGACAACTTAGCAGCCGTGTTGTGAAAGGAACCTGCTCCCAATCTAAAATAATAATTAAAGTAACTAATTTAATAAATGACTAGTTTACTGTAAGAGCCTTGCCCCTCCCCAGCATGGCTGTTGCATATTTTTTAAATGGAGGAATTGTATATAATTTTTTATTATTCAGTAGTCTTTTTATTGTTTTCAAAAGACATAGAACAAGAAAAAATACAAAACATAAACCATATCCCCTCCCTGAGGCACTGTCATTGGATCAGGCCCACCCATCCCATAGGCCATCATATCAAAGATATAGAATATTCAATATCACATATTTACGCATATGCAGTATAACATGAATACCTGTTGTCAACTTGTATACAAAACAAATTGCAGGTGTAACAAACCAGCAATTAATAATAGTAGTTCATACAGTATACATTTAGACAGATAGACAGCTAGTTTATCTCTGTGGCCAGAAGCTAAACCTAGCTTCCCTCATCTCTCGACACCAGTCACTGGTTACATATGACATACAAGGATATTGTGTAGGGCATTGTGGGGGGGTTAGCCAACTAAGGCCTCATAATCATTCCAACACTACAGACCCAGTACAATCACATAGGAGTATCAGGAGTCTCCAGACCTAAGCTATATGCAGATTCACACCAGTGTGTCCAGATTTTGTAATATTTATGCAAAGCCTTTCTTTGCGTATATAAGTGTTGCTCGTGGCCAACTGTATCATTAACTAAAGCAATCCAGTTCTGCAACACAGGGGGGTCCAGAGCCATGACCTTGCAATAACAACCTTGGCCAGTGTTGAGAGATTGAGTACATAGCGATATAAAATCACATTACAAATTTCTTCCAGATTAACTCCAAATAATACAAGGAGAGGGTCCATAGGAGGGAGATATGCAGCTGTATCTCTGACACATGACCAGACCCTTTCACAGAAACCATGGATAAGTGGGCAGGTCCATAACAGATACCAGAAGTCTGCCTCAGGTGCACTGCATTTTGGACAGTTAGAAGAGACACGTAGGCCAAGTTTGTGCATACTCAGTGGTGTAAAGTAGACCCTATGCAAGATGTAGTAATGGATTTGCTGGAAGCGGAGGCATGCCGTAGCCTCCCTTGTGCATCCTACCATATGCTCCCAAGCATCATCATCTAGTGTTCCAATATTCTCTGTCCATTTAATACGCAACCCTGCCATAGTACTCAACGTGACCGTTTCATTAAGAGTGCTAAAAATATAGGAAATGGCCCCATGTTGCCCCAGGTCCCTTAATAGTAGTTTAATTGTGGAATCCCTAATGACAGGAACCCCTTCTCTAAATTGTGATGCTAAGCCATGTCTGAGCTGTAAGTATGCGAAGAAATTTGAGGGAAGCAAAACTCCTCCCTCAATTGGCCCCCCGTTCAAGTATACCTGTCCCAGGGTTTGCAGGGGAGGAAGTGACAAAATATTATGAACCCGGAGGAAAAGAATTTCAGGGTAGTTCTTATGGTACCAAAGCGGAACATCTGAATCCGTTTCAGCTTCCCCCAAGAGCTGACCAGCCTGCTTCCACACCTCCACCGCATGCCTAACCAAAGGGTAGTCCGAACCACCAACTCTGCCCACCAGTAGAATTTGTAGGGGAGTAAGGCACGGGAACAACGTTGTACCAGAGCATTTATCAGACCCATATGACCCGTTCCATTGACCCAGGTTATAAGGTGTGTTAACTGCGAAGCAAGAAAGTAGTTTCTAAAATTTGGCAGAGCACGTTCCCCTCTGGACTTTGGCTGGCACAGTGTTGCAATTTTAAGTTTGGGCTTTCGTCCGGCCCATATGAAGGATAAGAGCAGGCCATTCAATGCTGTGAATACTTTACGTGTAATGTAAACTGGGGAGTGCTGTAGAACATACAAGTATTTGGGTTGGATAATCATTTTAACTAGGTTGATTCTTCCAGTGATAGTCAGTGGAAGTTTCTGCCAGATATGAAATTTACTTTTAAAGTGTACATCTATTGGAAGCAGGTTGAGTGGAATGAACTCTGTAGCTCTATGGGAGACCCAAATACCCAAGTATTTAAAATTGTTAGACCACTGCAAGGGGTACCGTGGGGGTGCCCGTGAGGGATCCAAGCAGCCCAATGGGAATATGTGAGACTTAATCCAATTAATCTTGAGTATATCCCAAAAACATCCAGGGGCTCAATAGCCAGTGCTAAGGGGGGCAGCCCTGCCTTGTGCCCCTCTCCAGAGGTAAAAAAAAGTCAGAGGTATGTCCATTAATGTATATCCTGGCCACTGGAGCAGAGTAGAGCAACTGGACCCACTTAACAAAACGCTCACCAAAGCCAAATTTATGTAACACCTCCCACACGTAAGGCCATTCGATTGAGTCGAATGCCTTAGCAGCGTCTAGGGATAAGACCTCAGCCCCAGGTGTGGACTCATCAGTTAACTGAATATGGCTAAATAGTCTGCGGAGGTTTGTAGTGGTAGATTTCCCCGGCATGAAGCCAGTTTGATCAGGGTGAATAATTTGAGATTGAAAATTACTTTATTCAATCTAGTGGCCAATAATTTAGCAAGACTTTTTACATCGGTTGAAAGGAGGGAAATTGGGGAGATTCCGGATACAGGGAGTCTTTATCTGGCTTTGGAATCGTGAGCCTCCAGCATAGAGGGAGTTAGCTCCCCTATCTCAAAGAATTTATTTAAATAAGATAGTGATTGAGGAGCAAGGAATTGGGAAAAAGTTTTGTTAACCTCCACCGGGATCCATGCCTGAGGCCTTGCGGTTAGGGAAGAAGCCGATGACTCCCTCCAGCTCCTGAACCGATAAGGGAGCATCTAGGAAATCCACCGACTCTTGAGGGAGGGTGCAGAAACGGACTTGGTCCAAATAAGCAGCTAATTGACCAGGCGTGTAAGTCACTTGCGTAGAGTACAAGCTTTTATAGAATACAAGGAGTACCCCTGTTATTTCTGACCCTTTGCAGTGCACATCTCCCCCAGAGTTGCGAATGGCCAGGATGACATTGTTACCTCTGGTCTCCCTCGCAAAAGTAAATGCCCCCCGCATCTGCTTGTGAATACATAGAGTGCCTTGCAAATAAGAGTCTACATTTGGATTTGTTCAGCAAGTAGTCTGTCCAATCCGCCTGACCCCGCAACCAGGACTCCCGGTCCCCAGGGTCCCTAGAGGGTAAGTACCGTGCCTCCAAGTCCCTGCACGATTGTTCCAATGCCCCCTTAGAAACTTAACCAAAGGGATTACAACACACAGTGTCTCAGCACACTTTAAAGAGCACCACAACTGTAACCCAACCCTAATGTCTTTTATAGGGATCAAAAAATTACAGAAACATTGGAGAGGAGGGAATTATTTGGCTCAGATCTCCAAAGAAGAGACCCAGTGGATTTTTAATCTGCAAACCTTAGCACCAAAAGGACTGAATATCTATTTGGATTTAGGATCTTTCCTTTTTGAATGTCACTGCACCTTCATTCCACCCTATGGACCCATACTATAGCTTGCAATGCAAGCCTATCCAGCTTCTCTGCCATTCTTAGTTCTGCATTCATTTATATAATTTTATCCCCCTTTTTTTCATATTTAATTTTTCAAATTTGGTTCTCATCACCTATTTTTTTGATTTTTTCATATATTGGATGCCGTCATCAGATGTTCTCAAATGCACCTTTGCAAAGGAATTTATCCGCTTCCACTTTTTCTACACGGCCCACTATTCAGAACTGTTGACATAAGTTACTATGGTAACCACAGAGAACCTATCAATGGCGAGCGTGCCTTTTAAATCAGCATACCTCTGGCCCTTCTGTGAGTGCACCAAGCTAATTACCCTGATGAAGCCCCTGAGTGGGTGAAACGCGTAGTAACCACGCTTGGTTACAGAGATCTCCACACACTGCACCACAGACGGACATCGGAGGAGGAACAAACTTGCACAAGTTGACGCGGCAGTGTGCACGCCGCCGCAGTCACAAGCTAAAACTTTTACCCACAGGAAGCCAGGAGCAGCGAAGCGAGGGAGGAGTGCACTCGGAACTACAGCCGATGCAGACAGCAAGGGAGTTAAAGGTACCATCGCCTACACCCTGGATTTCATCTGCACCAGTGACTGTGTTACATTTTCAGTGTGCCACCTTTTAGGATCGTTTTAGCAACATTGCATTGTTGACTTACCGTGAGAACTTTGTACAAATCTGCACTGTTTCATCCATTCTCACTAATGCTCCATTCCTATTTTTGGATTACATACTGATTATTGATTGGACAAAGACATTTTGGCTTTGCACATTTATATCACATTAACATTGTTTGGTAACTTTGACCTTTGATCTAGCAACACCACATCTGTGTCACTGGACCCAATTAACCTGCTCACTGACATTTCTGTTGCAGCTGTACAATGCCTATATGATTTATTATGTCATTTTCTGATTTCTTTTTGGACATGTGCTATGTCTAATTATTATATTGTTTAATTGATTTTACTGCTAATAATATCTGTTGTAAGGATAGAACTTCCTTCATTTCTGGTGCAAGGTTTACCGTTACCATACTTTTTTAAGGACAAATTTTGTCCCTATGGCATTTGGCGTGGAGTAATTCACTTATGTTCTCTTGCAAATAAGAGTCTACATTTGGATTAGTTCAGCAAGTAGTCTGTCCACTCTGCCTGACCCCGCAACCAGTACTCCCGGTCCCCAGGGTCCCTAGAGGTTAAGTACCGTGCCTCCAAGTCCCTGCACAATTGTTCCAATGCCACCTCTTTTTTCCTATGAAACCGCTTAAAACCAGACACTATTTTTATAAAGGAGCCACGCATAGAGGCTTTGAAGGCATCCCATATAACTGTAGCCCTAGCCGAATCACTGTTATCTTGAAAGTACCCTTTCCAGGTGGATACCAGATCTAGTCCCGCCCCCATAGTCTTAACTATAATAGTATAGTCCAGGGAGCCGGCTTGTACTATATCTTAGGATTGCTCAACAGCGACTCGTGCAGGTTTTAAAGTCTTTGCAACAACGCTAAATTGAAGGAGCTGCATCTATACTTAGCCATCTGGGCGATCTCTGCAGAGTGGGCGTCTCTCAATCCAGTCAGCTGCTTCCTCCGGGGTGTTGAAGAACTGTGTGGAGCCATCAAACACGATCCTGAACCTGGCTTGAAACATCATGACATAGGGGACCGGAGTCGTCTCTTCACTTGTGTGAATTGTGCTCGGAATTTTTGTACATCGACAGCGAAGTCTGGAAAGACAGAGATCGTGGCATTCTCCAAACGAAGAGGACCTTTAGTGCGAACTAAACGCAAAACCGCATCCCTGTCTCGATAGTGCAGGAGCTTGGCAATAAAGGTGCGGACGGGCTCCCCGGGAGGCGGAGGCTGCGCAGGGATATGGTGGGCCCGCTCCACAGCAAATTGTGGTGTAAAGGCATCCTTACCAAACTCCCGGAGGAGCCACTCTTCCAGGAAGGGCTCCGGGGCCTTGCCCTCTGCCTTTTCTGGTAAGCCGACAAAGCGAAGGTTATTTTGGCGAAAGGCATACCTCCATATCCAAGAGTTTCGACTCACATTGCCGCATCTCACTTTTTAGTGTAGCAATTTGAGCTGGGATAGGGGGGACAATATCATCCAGTGTAGAAATACACCGTTCGGTTTCCACAACTCGTTCACGCATCTGTTGTAGATCCTGTCTCATCCCATCAGTAATTTTTCAGAGGTTGATATGGCACTGGGGATCTGGCTTAAGGTAGGTTCGGGTTCTTCTGGGGAGTCCCCATCACCCTGCTGACCTCCGGATCGCGAAGGACTAGGGGGGTCCGGAGGGGGTGCAGATATGGATTGCTTGGCAAACCTTTCCAGGTGGGCAGCAGTCACCGCAGCATTGCCAGACCGACCTATCGGGTCAAGACATTGTTAATTTGTCCTGTTAATTTTTAACTCCACAGGCCCAAACAAGAGTCAAGGTGAGTAGTATGTAGATATATGGAATTGCAGGTTCTCTGTATACAGGTACGCTGTGTTGCCTCCAAAGAGGTAAGAGAATTGCAGGCACAGTGGTCTCAGTATTAGTGCAGGGAGTTCAGTTTTGCAGCTTGTAGCTAATATAGGCCCATTCTACTAGGGCAGCATAGTAAGTACAGGCACTGTAGACAAGGAATGGTATTTTACCTCCTCAACGCTACCAAGGCTATGGGCCCCACAAGGTACAGGTACATGGGTTCTCTCTCTGACAGTTTACACAAATCCAACCCCAAAGAGCACAGAGGTGAAGTGGGGGGACAGCAGTTACAGTCCCAATATTAAGTAGAAAAGTATAGGTATAGTGGTCCCAGTGTTAGTGCAGGGAGTCCAGCTTTGCAGCTTGTAGCTAGTATAGGCCAACTCCAATAGGGCAGTATAGTAAGTAAAGGCACTTTAGACAAAGAGTGGTATTCACCCCCTCAACGCTTCCAAGGCTATAGGACCTACAGATTACAGGTGCATGGGATCTCTGTAGGATAGTTTACTCAATTCCTCCCCCAAAAGAGCTCAAAGGTGGGGTGGGGGGACAGCAGATACAGTCCAATATTAAGTATAAAAGTGCAGGTACAGTGGTCCCAGAGTTGGTGCCGGGAGTAGTGTTAGGAGTATACCTGAAAAGAGCAGTTTCTGTGTCCCACAGCAGGTCTCAGTGCTCCCAGGCAGACAGTCTGCAGGTCAGCCTGGTATAAGGAATTATATGTCGGTTCTGGGGGCTCTAAGAATACCAATGCCCTATTTATGCTGCAACCTTCAGTTGACTATGCGCTCCTCTGCCTCCCCTCAAATGTGAGTCACCGCTCCTTAGAAATGGTGCCCGGATGTCTGCTCCGTTTGGCGCCAAAATGCGGAACGCAGGGTAAGCAAGATGACCCTGTTCTGAAGGGGGGGTCCTCTCCTCACCTCTCCTGGCCAGCCAACTGAGAGCAGACCCCTGGGAAATACACAGCCTTTTGTCCTGCACAGCTCCAGCTGCCGACAGGGACGCGAACCTCTCCACATGCCGCTCCTCAGCCCAGACTCTGCAACCAGCCACCGGAGCACCGCCGACCACTGCGGCTCCGTTTCTGAACTTGTCGGGTGAGGCAGGGAATAACAATGAGCCACCATGACTTGACGACAACGGGACCTCAAATAGCGGAATTGTATTGCCACAGACACAGCTTTATTGTTAGCGAAACCTTCTATTTATATATGTGTAGACTAGTATGGAGCACCAGACCTGTTTCCTTGTATTAACATAGTGGTCATTCGTCTTTTCAAAACCTCTTCCATTTATATATAAATTTGCATTTCATATATATTATTTATTTATTAACAGGTTTTTATATAGCGCCATCAGATTACAATTATGGTTTACAATTTTACAATCATTGTAACAAGACTGGGTAGTAACAAACAGACTGGGTAGGTAAGAGGGGCCCTTCTCACAGACTTACAATCTATAGGACATTGGGATTTATACATAAGGGCAAGTGCTATATATACTGCATCATACATATGGGCCAGCTAGTTTATATTGTAAAAGTGTTCAGTGCTCTTTACGATCCAGTAACACAGCAGTGAGTGAGTTTTAAGAGAGCGCTTGAAAGTTTGGAGAGTAGAGGATAGTCTTATAGGTTGAGGAAGGTTATTCTAGAGCAGTGTTGGCTAATCTGTGACACTCCAGGTGTTGTAAAACTACAAGTCCCAGCATACCTTAACTGCAAAAGCATAGCAGATACTTGACAAAGCATGATGGGAATTGTAGTTTCACATCTGGAGTGTCACAGGTGAGCCATCACCAGTGGCAAACGCAGGATTTTTAAAGGGGGGTTTCCAAATTCTTGTAATACATGTGGAGTAAATTAGTGCTATAGAGAGGGCGAACTATATAAAAAATATTTTGGGTAGATTATGGCTTTGGTAATGGTACATATAATATTTTCACGTTATATTAGTGTATACAGTACATAGTGTGCCATATCAAGACCCCTAATATACCCCTTAAATATTATAGTATGTGCTATTTCCTTACCCCTAATATACCCAATATGTACTTTATATAGTGTGCCATCCCCAGACCCCTAATATATGGATCTAGAGAAGACACACTATATAAAGTACATATTGGGTATATTAGGGGTAAGGAAATAGCACATACTATAATATTTAAGGGGTATATTAGGGGTCTTGATATGGCACACTATGTACTGTATACACTAATATAACTTGTAAATATTATATGTACCATTACCAAAGCCATAATCTACCCAGTATATTTTTTATATAGTGCACCCTCTCTATAGCACTAATTTACTCCACATGTATTACAAGAATTTGGAAACCCCCCTTTAAAAATCCTGCGTTTGCCACTGATACTGATCCCCGGTTTCTATCCTCTTGTTCCTACCCTCCCCTACCCCTTTGGGGGGAGCGCTCTGATACCCCCTCCCCCATGAGGGATCACTTGCTCGCACTGGGGGAAAACTAGGAAGGACACTAAATAAGAATTAGTTTGTGCACGGAGATCTTCCTACAGCTGATCTATTACTGAACATCATACTGCACCAAAGAGAC
Organism: Limnodynastes dumerilii; assembly: GCA_011038615.1. Taxonomy (NCBI): domain Eukaryota; kingdom Metazoa; phylum Chordata; class Amphibia; order Anura; family Limnodynastidae; genus Limnodynastes; species Limnodynastes dumerilii. The sequence goes on from WWET01002083.1 coordinate 9,579, forward strand.
ATCCACCAGTGAACTTTTCAAAATCCAGGATAACGGCGCTGAATTCCAAGTGACTGTTTCTTTTTCCTTTCATATCTATACCATATCCAGTTACAAAAAGATTTATTTTATGTCCGTCTAGAACAAAACTTTTTTTACATTTGTTTTATTCCTGCAAAGCACTTTAGCGCCATCTACTGACAGTTTTTAGACCCATTGATAATTTTTCCATTAATATATTTGTGGAAAGCAATTTAGCGCCATCTGCTGATTGTTTTTTAACATTGCATGTTCTATGTTTTCTTATATGTTTTAAATTTTATTGACTAATGTTTTAGCAAGTTTGAATATCCCATTTTGATTTCTCTTATATGTTTATCTGGCTTTACCTCAACAATTCTTCTAGTAGCGCCCTTACCACATACCCTTATTTTCTCTTGTATTTTTGGGGCAACTGGTGGTAACCCCTGTGTCTAGGGCTGCTGTAGTTCCCCCACTAGTAGAGCGCCTTCTCTCCCTTTTTACATAAATGTATTCACAGATGTGGACTAATTAATTAGTATTCCAAGCCATATATTCTATATTCTAATATGAAATCAATCATAGCTACTGTACTGAATGTTAAAGAATAAATAAATATAAATATATATATATATCTCTATCTCATAAAAATAAACAGTCTCAGAGCGCGGATCCTAATATACACTGAGCGGCAGCCGCTCACTACACTAAATGTTTTATTTTTACTTAATTTTGTTTTCTTTCAGGATGTAATAGGGGGTTTCTGGGCAACTGGAAACCCCCCCTGGGTGCGCCACTGATCACTGTTCTAGAGAGTGGGTGCAGCCCAGGAGAAGTCCTGTAACTGTGAATCAGAGCATTTATTTGGTGTAGAAGAGAGCTTTATGTCCTGAGAAGTTCTGAGAGAGCGAGTTGGGACCTTGAGATGAGTTATGATATGTATGCAGGTGCAATCTTATTGATGGCTTTGTAGGTTAGCAATAGGATTTTGTATTGAATTCTGTAAATATACAGGCAACCAGTGTAGAGACTGATAGACTGCACCTGCTCTAGAAGAGCATTTTGCAAGGAATATCAGTGTAGCTGCTGCATGCTGTATAGACTGTAGGGGGATAATTTTATATTGCAATAATTAATACGGGAGATGATTAATGCGTTAATAAGAGTTTTTGCAGTGTCCTGTATGAGATATTTGTTTAGTTCGTAAATGTTTTTTAGATATATGCAGCAGGATTTAGAAACAAATTGTATGTGAGGAACAAACGACAGTTCATGGTCAATAGTAACACCTAGACAGCAAACTTTTTGAGTAGGGATTATTTCCGTGTTCGCAACAAAAATAGAGAGACCAGATATGTAACTTTTATTGGCAGCTGTAAATATTCTTAGTTTTGTTTTTGAAAAGTTAAAAAGTTAAAGAAACATGGCCTTGTTTACTTGGTACTAAGGTTTGGATCCAGACTTAAGAAGGAGCTGAAATTAAGAAAGGAAAGTTACTCCTGGGCAAAACCATGGATATATCTTTGAATTGCTTACTGCACACAGATACTGTCCAGCTTTACTTTTACACTGTTATTTAGACTTGGGCTGGAAAATGCCAGCTCTCAATTCGAATACTATTTGCAACAGTCAAAATATGACTCCCCTGCAATCAACATGGTTTAGCCCAGGAGTAACTTTCCTCTCTTAATTTTAAGCTCCTTCTTAAGTCTGGATCCAGCCCTAAGTGCCTACAAAAGCTGTCAGTTCTGGTAACATGGCCTGCTATAGTTGAACAGCCTGCAATTAGTTCTGTCACATAGTATAAATACTATACAAACTTAAAACATGGTAATATTTTATTTATTTATTTTTAATAGATATTTTGGTTTCTTAACTACAAGACAACCATGCATTTAAATAATTTGGGATAGTGTTATGACCTTTCTGTTCCAAAAATGATAATGCTACTATTTCCTTTGTGCTTATTTGTTTCTGTAATTGTAGTTAATTACAATACTTGCATAAAAATATAAATAGAAACGTTTATTTTACTCAGCACAATGAGGTAAGTTCAGACTTGTAATTATCCGCTTACTAAAATGTAGTCATATAAAAATGACACTATAAAAACAAAAAACTCTTAATTGTTAATATATTAAATATAATATGAACCCATTTATCATTATGGACAATAGTTTATTTCAGCATCTGGTTGTATTGCCATTATTATTATCACCTAGCAACATACTATTCTATTGTGTTTAATTTAAAAGTGTTCAACTTTTTCCTTTTGTACAGGTTGTCTGAAAAACATCTATTTTTTACATTAGCCCAAAATTATTTTTTATAGTGCTTAACTGCATTGTTGAAACATTTTGCTAGAAATTTAGATTTTCATCCTTGATAAAGCATAATTTCTTTGTATTTGTCAGACAATGAAGCCAAAAGAGCTTGTTGAGTTTTTTCTTGCTGAATTAGGAACATTGTTCTCAGACTTCCAATCATCCTCTGTAATTTCAAGTATTTAGAGATCAAACAATACATCTGATCAAAGAAAGAGACCCCTATAACTAATACCATGCCAACATGCATCAAAAAAGTATTCCAAGCATTAAAAACAAAAACATCTCAGTAGATGCCGCTAGTGGTCGTATGTTACCTGTCAAAGCTCTCTTTGGCCTTGACAACCTGAAATAAAAACATGGTCAGTTTGACAGCCTATAAATTAGTATTATTTTTAAAAAATTATACTTTTTTTTACAACCATTAAGTATTTATATAATTCTTGGTGCTCACACAAAACTATCCCACTCATAGTTATAGATTGTAGGATGTCAAAGATGTTTTTTGAGGTCACCAAAAGTGATGATGATCAAGAAATCTAAGAATAATCTACAGTGGTCCATGGCTTTGCACAGATAATTATTACATTATTAATTTATTTTCTAGCAAGGTGAACTGTTATGAGTGGATCAGTTCCATGTTGAGGGTGAAAATTAATTACAGTGAAAATGTTGACTGTTGTGTTTTAAACTCTAATTTAGCATTGATCTACAAAACACCATTTCTCAGATCATTCTGTTTGTAAATTCACAATTAGCTTCTCCTTGTAGTCCAAGGTACAAATTTACCCCTTTTTTGCTGTTATTCCCAACTCTTGCTCACCCCATTTGTGTTTAACATTTACACCAGAAGTAGCCAAACTCTGTCCTCGTGATCTACTAATGGTTCATGTTTTCCAGGTCTCTTCAGAAAAGCACAGGAAAGGTACAGTAATTACTACCAACTGTAAACCTTTAAAAATGTGTCTCTTATCAACTAGTACAATAGAAACATTTATAAATGTTAAATATGACAAAATATGGTAAGGTGTCTATGAAGTTTTCAGTACATTTTTCCTTATGTACAGATGCCTCCAGCCACTCCATCCTAAATACAAAATGTAATTTATTGCAGAACAAAGCTAGGGTAGGAGGATCTTTGCTAATCTACATTCATAATCTACACTTCTGCGCTCCATCAGCTAAAAGTAAAAGTACTTGTTTGTGTTCTCAGACACATATAATGTTGGGATCTATGATACCCAGAATGGCCCAAAGGGAACTGAGTGGCACATAATTAAAGAGATGTTGGGAGGCAAATACACTTTAATTACTGGTCACTCCTACATACAGTGATAAAAAGAGGCTGACGACCATAATGGGTGCAAGGTGTGCAGTGCACACGGGCCCCTCAGAACAGGGGGCCCTGTGGCATGCATCCTGCACCCTGTTTTGGCAGGGGAAGGGGGGCCATTCAGAATCTATTTCTTTCCTCTAAGATCTTCCAGAGGAAAGAAATAGATGCCAAATGAGTCACCCTTCATCTGCGGTGGGACTGTCCCGATTTGTGGAACGAAAAGGGGATGGGGCGTAATGGCGCTATAAGCCCTGCCCCTTTTTGCCCTGCAAATTGGGACAGACAGTTTTGTCTCAGGTAAGGGGGGGGAAGCAATGTGCAAATCCTGCACAAGGACCTCCTCACTTCTTAAAACGCCCCTGCTGATGACTGATTACACTATATTGGGGGGACATATATCTTCATGTTCAAAAACATACTAGCTTTAATCATAGAATTTGAAAAAGTGGGGGCTTTGAGTAATTGTTTATTGGTTAAATTAGGAAACATTTCCAGCCACATTAAGAGTACTTATCGAATTCTAGTATGCTCTTTAGCCATCCAGAGTATCTTATTGTACCGAGATATAGCACCTTTAGACACCGATGATAGAGTAGCATCTTCGGGGTGTCTCCAATCTACAGTGGAAAAGCCTGAGACCACCACTTTGGCATAAAGCCTAGCTTGGTGTATGGCAAAGACTTGGGTGGCTGGTAGCTCATATTTTTCTCAAATTTGATTACAAGTTAGTATCTGCTGCCTACACGGGTCTACAAGATGTCCAACTTGTTGAATCCCTTTGTTCGCCAATCTACAAATATATAGATAACTTCTCCATATTGAAAGGCCAGATTTTCAGTGAGCAGCAGTAACAAAATCTGATCACTGTTGAGGACTATTTTTGTTCTAATGTTATGGCAAGTCTTACATGTTGCTGCTTAAAGTAGATTATTCAATATTTCTTGGGGTAGCTCTGCTCTGTATAGATCAGGGGTCCTCAAACTACGGCCCGCGGGCCACATGCGGCCCGCTGAGGACATTTAGTTTTGTTCTAATGGCAAGTCTTACATGTTGCTGCTTAAAGTAGATTATTCAATATTTCTTGGGGTAGCTCTGCTCTGTATAGATCAGGGGAGGGGTAACTACGGCCCGCGGGCCACATGCGGCCCGCTGAGGACATTTATATGGCCCGCCGGGTGTTTTGCAGGGTGGTGGAGACTTCTCTTGGAAGCCTGCACCCCCCCCCCCCCCCCCGCCCGTGGGC
>WWET01002083.1:16759-45575 GCA_011038615.1 Limnodynastes dumerilii
ATGCTGGGGGGACAGGACACATGATGGGAGATGCTGGGGGGACAGGACACATGATGGGGGAGTTCCCATTGAAATACTGGTAAATTTGTTGATTTAACTTTACTTCATTTTAAATATTGTATTTGTTCCTGTTTTGTTTCTTCACTTCAAAATAAGATATATGCAGTGTGCATAGGAATTTGTTCATAGTTTTTGTTTTTACTATAGTCCGGCCCTCCAACGGTCTGAGGGACAGTGAACTGGCCCCCTGTTTAAAAAGTTTGAGGACCCCTGGTGTAGATGTAGGATGTTAGGAAAAGTATAGACATCTCCCAGTGCTTGCTCTACTGGTGTATCTGCATATATTTCTGTACCGTTTAACCATTCACAAATGTAGTGAAGCTTGGTTGTATCTTTAAGTTAGGAAAGTTTATTCCACCATCAGCTTGACTTTGCTGCAATTTAAGTAAGATGATTCTAGGGCATTTTTCAACTGTATGCAGTGGAACTGGAAACTTTTGTTTGTTGTTCCTGTGCCAAGTAATTGTTTTTTTGACAAGTAAGCAAAATGTAACTGGCCCTAGGATCTAGGCTTGCTCTGTCCATCTCTTTGTGTGGTAATTGGTATATATGCATGTATTATAATTGACTGTATAAACTCTGTAATGCCTCCAATGCAGATTTTATTTATAGCTTAAAAACAATGCCTATTTATAATTAATAAGGAATAAAACCTATTTATAATTAATTATGAATAAAAGTAACAGATTATGAATCATATTTCTAATACCCATCCTAAATAAGATGTAAATTCTGAGGAGGGCTATTACTACTGGGGCTGGTCAAATTGGTCAATGTCGATTAATCATTGTGAGTCTTTTCTTATGAAAAAATTATAATTATGAATTTTTAACATGTTTGGATCTTTTTCTTCTTTAATTATAAAATAATGTTGTAATATAGCCCATACATTTCCCACCAATCATATTTTGCAAACTTTTCATATTTTCCTTCCAGGAAATGCAACATTTCCTTTTTGCTGTCAAACTATGTAAACATTAATCTTTGGTTATTACCATAACAATATCATATTTACATAATCATATTATGTTATGTTTATCTATGGGAGTGATGACTTATTAATTGTTTATTTGCTAATTTGTCTTACATGATATAGCATGTTGATCACTGAATATCTAATTTTGTGGTGACTTTTTTACTCTACCGCATTCATTTTACGTTTGTTGGTATGTAATTCCTCGAATATTCTAGTAGTAAATATTCAGAAAAAGTCAAAACAGGAAGATATACATAATGATTCTGATCTTCTCTTAACTGTCAAATTTATTTTCATAATGATATAAACACCTTTACTGTTGTAATTGGTTTACTTTAAAGATTCTGGGCCTGATCTAGTCTTATAGGTATGGCACATAACGGGAATTTTCTTTGCATACTTTTGCAATGTGGATGCCTAGAAAAGAAGTGTACACAACTGTGGCTTTAGACTACAAGATAACTTTGACTTCCTGTCATCAAAGGGGAATGTTTGTACCAACGTAGCACATAAACAATAAGGGTGGGCTCACACGAATGAGCTCAGTCCATACCTGAAAGTTATTGCACGTATGCAATATTTTAGTTTCATGTTCACACAAGATGCGATCAATGCTTTAGAAACTGCTGATAGATGTGAGCAGTCGTAAGACCGAATATCAAATAGATGTGAGGTGAAATAAACGACAGGTTGAGACAGTACTCACAATAGTCAACCCAATTTGTTAGTTTCTAGAAGGGTCTATAATGTTTATGTTTTGGATTGGACAAGGTTGGTTAGTGGGGGGGTTAGTTCAGGTGACAGACTTTATATATTGAATTGTGGGGGGATAGTCCTGCCTCTTTGAAGTGTCTTTTGGAAGACTGAGTATTACACTTGTGTCTCCTGTCTGTCACTTTGCAATTTACTGTGGGGTATTTTGTGTTTTCATCTGCTGTATGTCTCTGTTTTTATACTGTCCATCGCTATCTCTTCTTGCTATCCTGTTAGGCTTTTCTGTCTCCTTCTGGGTTTTTGGGTTGTAGGTTTTGCTGTAGTTTGCTCTTTCTTTTCCCTTCACACTCTCTACAACAATCACTTACCTAAAATGTCACGTCCGGTCCGAAAGGTCCGTTCCTCCTCGTCATTTCAGGGAGGGGGAGGCCTCGGGCGCATCGGCGGGCTTGTCAGCAGCGTGCAGCGAAGGTAGGAGGCATGCAGTGGGGAACGTGCCTGCAGGGTCTAATGTTGCGCCCTCGTGCACGCGTCAAGGAGATTCCGGCGGGGCTTGCGTGACAGAGCATCCGCCAGAAGTCAGGGCTGCTAATATGGCCGCCCCCAAGGAGCAAAGGGGTTGGCAGTTGCGGCAGACAGCGAGACGCCAACCTGACCGCCCAGGGGCTAGAAGTTCACCGGAGGGTGAGCGGCGGGCAGCAGTATCCAGAGGGGCTGATTCTGCGGCTGCAGGATCACGTTTGGGTCCGGATTTCTATGGAATTGAAGGTAGGTCTGAGGAACAGGATGAGGCCTTTCAGTTGGAGAGTGGGCAGTTAGGGCAGAGTGGCATGTAGGCAGAGAAAAGGAGGTCTAGGGGTGTTGTGTATGCTAGAAATGTGGCTAGGGGGGTTAATGTGGTTGAGAGCGTAGGTCCTATGCAGCTATGGCTATTGGGTCAATTGTCAGAAGATGTTAGTAGTCATAGATCCTCTTTTAATGTTGATTTTATACCTAACACTCCTACCCATGTGTTACATGTTACATCCTGGACTGCTGCATCTTGTTCTGCCCATGGGGGCAGTCCTGGAGTTCTTGTTTTGTTGTGGACATTTCTTTCACCTGCCACTAGTGGCTGCTGTTGTGCACTCTGTCTGGAACTCCTCATTATGTGTTCATTATCCTACACCTGTGGACTAGGGATATCTGCCCCTTGTTTCCAGAGCACAGGTGTGGGTCATTGCTTCTGTTTCCTGCTTCCTGTGTGTAGTTGCTATTCTCAGCCGTGTTCCTGATTCTGCCTCCATTCCTGCCTTCTCTTTCAGGTTCCTGTTTTATGTTGTCATCTCTGCCTTTTGTTTCTGTATCTCACCTGTATCAAGTCTGTTCCGTTACCAATATCTTGTCTGCATTATATCTATTTCCTTACCAGTACCCCAGCTGCATTTATCTGTTCCTTTTACCAGTATCTCACCTGTATCAAGTCTGTTGTATTACCAGTGTCTGTCTGCAAATATTTCTTACCTTTACCAGTATTTTGCCTATACCAGTCTGTTACCTTGTTTTTGTACCCAGGGATTCTGTTTTCTGTACTGCTCTGTTTCCTTGTTTTTTGTAATAAACCTTCATCTGTTATACTATCTGTGATCTTTGTACCGAGCCTCAGGTATCCGTAACAGACTGGAGGCACATCTGGGGAAATACTGAGGGGAGCTGGAGGCACATATGGGGGAATACTGAGGGGTCAACATGGCTTAGTCCAGGAGTAACTAATTTCAAGCACCTACTTAAGTCTGGATCCAGCCCATTATTGTATGTATTTTCTATGACCCTGTCTGTATGCATCTGCAGCCTACTTTTTGCTGCTGTGATGCACACATCATCTCCTTTTACAGCCTACATGCCGAGGAGTGACAGGACCAGAAGACAGAAAAAAAAAAGAAAGTAAGTAAAGGGGTTGCAAAGAAAAGGGAGAAATAGAGCGAGGGCTGGTAAGAAACAGGGGCATAGAGTGGGGGTTGAAGAGACACAAGGGTATAGAGTGGGGTTGAAGAGACACAGGGGAGTTGACCTAAAGATAGACAGTGGGTATTTTAGGGGTATATGGAGGTCCAGTATTGTGGCCCTTTTAGAGGACATCATATGCTCCCATATGTGGACTCAACAAATCTTAATACCCCCCTTAATATGGGGGAAATGGGGCATTTTATGTGTGATAAAGTGGACACCGTATGATGAAGGGGACAGAGTGTAATGAAGGGGACACAGTGTGATGAAGAGCACCACATTTACCTGGCCTGATTAAGACTATCCCCTTTTTTCACAGCAGGTTACACTCCTTTCCAAAATACTAGGTTGAGAGGGTATATTATCTTAGGTGGCTATATATATCCATAGCCTATTTGCAGCCTGTGGCATTGTAACCCAATTTTTTATAGTTACCAGCTAGATTTATATACCTATTTGCTTACTATATGAAATCACAGTGTTTTTATAATGTTACTTAAAACGAACATAAAACAGATGATTTATTACACCCCATTTGTTAATTTGTTGACAAATGCCTGCTCTAGTTTGCATTTCCGATTCAGAACTCAACCTGGAAACACACATATTAATAGGCAAAAATCTAATTATACATAGTCACACATGAGCACCTTGGCAGCGTCAGAGCAGAAGGACAGACACCCACACAGCCCTAAATATGCAATTGCACAGACAGACAAGTCTCTAAACACACCCACACAGCTTTAACAGAGGCATATGTGTCAGCAGAGACACACAGCGACTCCTCCAGATAGCTCTCATCACACCCTGGTAAAATGGAACACACACATACTGAGCACCCTCCTCAAGTGTTCAGACCTCTCTCTTTTTTTTTTTTTAATAACATTGCTCCTTCTCAGTCTCCAAAGAAAGGAAATCACAGTCATTTATAACTGTGTGTTTCCTACTTTATCTAAGATCTAAATAGCTTTTCTCAAGTTTATCAGCCGTGGACACTTCTGCTGTTATGAAAAAGAACATGAGTAATTATATTGTATGAGAAGCACAAAACAGCACTTTTAACTTTTTTATGTTATGATGGTGACCTTCTCCGGTGAGATTAGCAGCATATTCTGACACCATTGCGGGCCCTGCACGGCTACATAGAATTGGCAATTAGATAGTTCACCAAGTGCCTCATAAATGTATATCGTTATGGTATAGTGTTTGTTAAATTGGATTAGCTGGAACTTGCAGCATGATTGTATATTCATTATTTCCTGACCTTTATTCAGAAAGCCACATTGACAGCCCAAAAAAGTATCCTTCAATAGCAGCAGCTATGACATTTAACACTCTAAGTAACAGATACAGACTTCAGAAATGTAAATTAAGTCTGAGTTATCACGCTAAAAATAGTTGCTGCAAATGGCTTTCAGTGGAGGGTCCACCCACCTACAAAACAGAATATAGCCTAAAACACGTCACCACAGTGCCTCTGTATCCTTCCCTTCCACTCCGAACAAGTGGCTGCAAGTCAACTTTCTCAAGGGGCCAGATTTACTAAGCTGCGGGAAAGAAAAAGTAGAGATGTTGCCCATAGCAACCAATCAGATATTAGCTGACATTTTCTAGTATGTAATAGGAAAGTGAGAGCTAGAATCTGATTGGTTGCTATGGGCACCATCTCCACTTTTCCTTTCATACAGCTTAGTATTTCTGGTCCCTGGACTTCTTCTTCTGACCACCTGTCTTAAGCTGCTCATATACTGGGACGATTATCTATCCCAGCAGGAGGTGGCCCGATAAATGGGATAATTTCTCGCCAAGAAATGTTCCCGTTATTTGTGCCATACGCCACTTCTGCTGGGACCGATAATCCTAGCAGAGGAGGGAGGCCCTAGCAGAAAAGGGAGCCGTTCGGTGAGGTGATTGGCTCAACTTAAAATACCAGAGCGTATCTGGTAAGATTATTGGGCATCTGAAAAATTCATCCTGGCCATAAACTAAAGCATTTTTTTTTATCCCCCAATTACCCGCCAATCGCTCTAGTGTGTAGCCAGCTTTACTCCAGGGATTCTATAATTGTAGAAACAATCATAAGACATCTTTATACAAAAATCTGCAAGGAATGAAAATAAAAATATAACACCTCTAAAGAAGCTCTTTTCACTGAGACAATGTACACTATTATTTTAGATATCTGCCTGTCTTAGATGGCCTCTTGGGCTCTATGAAACTAGCCACCTCCATAGGCAATAAAATTGGACACAATTTCTCAATTTTGTCATTATACCACAATAACTTCTGGAATTGAATCAATATCAGGGAGATTGTCAAACAGTTCAGGGAGTCAGGGAGATCACACAGTTTTCAGGAAGTCTCTCTATTAATCAGGGAGAGTTGGCAGCTATGAGTTACCCACTACCTGGAAACTGGTAAAACGATGCGATGCCATTCTACCTCAGTACTGCTGGACCACCCACCATTGTTGTATTACTCTTTCTTTCCGATCCATTCCCCCTCTCTCCTGTATACCTGCTGACTTCATTTTGTTAACATACTTTTTACGTATGTCATATATCCCCAATGTATATTATTACACCTGCCTCCTGCCATATAGTATTGCTTCTTTTTTTTACAATACAAGTAATGCAAAATGCTGATGGTTCCTTACAACTCTGCCCGACCACCCTTCATACCCCCGGGCATGGGATACGGTTGTCGGTTCAAGTAGCGTATTACGAATATGATACAGCAGGCAGCTGTTAGGGTTAGGTTGTGGGACATGGAGAGTTAGGGTTAGGCAGTGGGGTAGGCAGGGTTGGGGTTAGGTTGTGGGGCATGGGGGGTTAGGGTTAGGCTGCAGGACATGGAAAGTTAGGGTTAGGCAGTGGGGTAAGCAGGGTTGGAGTTAGGTTGTGGGGCATGGGGGGTTAGGGTTAGGCTGCAGGACATGGAGGGTCAGGGGTAGGCTTTTGGGCATTGTCAGTCTGAAAAAACAGCCAATTATTATCTTTTGAATGGGTAAGTATGCAGATCAGTATACTTGCCTTTTCCTTTTTCAGAAGCAACCGGCCGGACCTGTCGCACCTGCCACAGAGGACTTTTATGGTTAGGCTCTGGTGAAGGAAGGGTTAGGGTCAGGGTCATGGAAGGAGAGGGTTAGGGTTAGACTGCAAGGCAAAAGCAATCGATTTTTGGGAGAGAATGTTCCTTTTGAAATAGGCGGGGGGCATGGAGCATTAGGGTTAGGACGGAAGAAGGGGAAGGTTAGGGTTAGGCTGTGGGAAAGGGAGAGTTAGGGGAGGGTTAAGGGTAGGGTTAGCTTCTTTCAGCATTCTTCACATCTCCAACGCTCTCTAAAATTCAGCTGTAGAATGATAGTCTTTCGAAATAAAAAACCATCGTACCAGCGAACCACACACGCAAAAAATAAATACCTTGTTTTTGTACCCAGGGATTCTGTTTTCTGTACTGCTCTGTTTCCTTGTTTTTTGTAATAAACCTTCATCTGTTATACTATCTGTGATCTTTGTACCGAGCCTCAGGTATCCGTAACATTACAAAATCATGGTTTGCCATCTAGGGCACCCTCAGTTGCTTCATTACATGCTTATATGCAGCCCCCAGTGGTAAAAATGCCAGCTAGTTCCGTTTATGGCCCAGCACAAGTTACTTCTTCCGCAACCTCAACATCTGGCTCTCAATGGCCTTTCCCCCCTTTTTCAAACTAATCCCTGGCCCTATTTTAACCCCAATTCTTTTACCCCTTTTGTGCAACAATCGCAATTTGTCCCTTCCTTACAACAATTACAATTTGCCCTATCTGTGCAACAATCGCAATTTCAATATGCTATGGTGCCCATGGTTCAGGGGTCGTTGAGGGAAATTAATTTTCCCGGTTTTATGGGTCCCCGCCTGAATCAATTTGCATCAACATCAGGGGATATGCAGGAGGATGGCTCCTAAAAACAAAACGTGGCAGAGGATATCAATAACAGTGGGGGGAGGGGGAATGCAGATATGATAGGTTTTTGGCTAATACTGTGCATGTTTCAGAGACTCCCGGTGTTGCCGGAACAAGTGGTGAGGCGGATCAATTGGCGGATCCTGAACTTATTCCAGGAATGTCAAGTACACTGGATCGAACGGTTTAGAGAAGCTCTGCAAGGATGGATGAGGCACTTAACAATGCTCAATTCTAGGGTGAGGAGTCAAGTGCGGGGAGTATCAGCTCTAGCATCAAGTCATCCGCATCCCAAATCCCTCCGGCTAAAATCATGAAATTGTTAAAGAAAACTTTACAAGATAGACAGGTGGCCTTGGGGGCAGGGAAAGGTAAAAAGAAAGCAAAAGCCCCGGTTAAGCATTCAGCCCCTCCTCCCTTATTGTGTGATAATGCAGTAATTACGTGGGATGTGTGACAATCTACACATGAGTGCATTAAGCGGGGGCGTTATGTTGACTTGTTCGTGGTGACTCAAGCAGGCAAGGATGGGTTGGCTGCAGCAAAGGGAAAAAATTGGATTATGGAAGACACCTTTAAGAGTTTTTCTAATTGGTTAGGGGGTTTTGTTCCTTTTGCAGCATGTTATCTGGAAACATGCCCAACCGAATGTATGGGGATATTATGGTATCCTCATTTAATACATGATTTATACACTAATAGGAAAGCCGGTATGTGGCGCTTTTATGATGAGAGATTTAGGAAAAGCCAGGGGGGGCCAAGAACATGGCTTTTTTCGATAGTGACATGGGTTTGTTGATGCGGATTTCAAATGCTAAAGCTGGTACCGACTCCTTATCCTTTCGCAAACATAACACACAATCAAAATGGCCCTCTGGAAATTTTAGGAAGGGAAGTATTATGCACTTAAGTCCTGGAGTGCTTTGCATTTAATAGTTCCCAGTGAACCAGAGGTACGGCATGTAGATACAAACACCTTTGTTCAAAATGTTCAAAATGTGTTGCAGAACACACACTACTCCCAAATTTAGGGCAGGTGCAGGGCCCAGGGCACCTCAGCAAGGCATCAACCCCTCATTAAAATAGATAACATGGTTAGATGGTTAAATGTTTATAGTAATAGGTTGGATGCTAAGATTTTATAAGAATGTTTTAAGGAAGGTTTTAAGTTACCCATTAGGGGTGCAGTTGTAACATGTTGTTTAAGGAATTTGAAATCGCCTAGGAAGTTGCCTCATATTGTTTTAGAGAAGATCCTTTTTCTGAACCTCCTATCGAGGGTCTTACGATCTCCCCGGTGGGGGTGGTTCCAAAGAAGGTACCTGGAAAATATTGTTTGATTCAACATTTATCTCATCCCGAAGGTTCTTTGGTTAACTGCGCTATTGATCCTTCTCCGTGCTCGGTTTCCTATAAGTTGTTAAAACGGGCGCTGGTGATGGTGCGGTCTTGCGGCAGCAATGCTCTTATGGCTAAATTAGATATTGAGTCGGCTTTTTGGCTATTGCCTCTGCACCCCAAATCATTTGTTTATATGAGGGTTAAATTACCAGTAGGATTTTTCGTGGATAGAGCTCTGCCTATGGGCTGTTCCATCTCCTGCGCATTGTTTGAGAAACTGAGTACTTTTCTGCACTGGTGCGTTGAGAAGGGTTCAGGTCATGTTCACATTGCCCACTATCTGGATGATTTACTGTTTGTTGGCCCCTAGGGTAGTGAGGCTTGTCAGCGGGTCCTGTTCTCGGCTCAGGCATTATTTTGGTATTTCGGCGTTCCAGTTGCTCTGGAGAAGATGGAGGGCCCCACAACGTGTCAGTCTTACCTTGGTATTGAAATTGATACTGTGGCGAGGGCTTGTCATCTTCCACTGGAGAAAGTGGAAAATATAAAAAATTTATTTTTGGACCTCTGCAGTCGTCAGCGCTTCTTGAAGAAGGAGCAATCCTTACTAGGATTGCTAAATTTTGCTTGTAGGGCCATACCTATGTGCAAAATTTTTTGCAGATGCCTCGAGAGGGCCCTGGCAGGGGTTAAGGCGTTGCATCATTTTGTTCATTTTTCTAAGGAGCTTCATGATTACATGTATGTTTGGCTTAAGTTTATCGAAGGTTTTAATGGAATGCACATTTGGCCTTCGGCAGCAGCGTCTAATGGTGACCTGGAGCTTTTCACAGACGCTGCTGGATCGAAAGGTTTTGGTGAATTCTTTCAGGGAGCATGGTGTGCGGCACCATGGCCATCTAAGTGGTCTGAATCAGGGATTAGGAGCAATTTGTTGGTTTTGGAGCTCTTTCCGATTGTCGTGGCCGTTGATCTTTGGGCTTCGGATTTGAAGGATCGTAACATAGTTTTTTGGTGCGACAATTTGGGAGTGGTCCAGGCCATTAATGCTCAAAAATCTTCATCACCCCCCGCCATTAGATTGTTGAGATATCTAGTTTTGAAATGTTTAACTTTTAATATTCATTTTAAGGCTCGACATGTCATGGGGGTGGCTAATGTGATTGCGGATGCTCTGTTGCGATTTAATTGGCCTAGATTTAGGGAGTTGGCGCCTAATTCCAGTCAGGAAGGTCTGTCATGCCCATGTCATCTCTGGCAGATTGTGCAGCCGGACTAGAAGCATTGGCGTCGAGCTCCCTAGCTCCGGGCACTTTAAGGGCCTATCGTAAGGCATGGAAACAATCGGTCGCTTATAAGCGGAGTAGATCTAGCTCAGGTAAGTCAGATGGCGGTTTACTTTTCCAGTGGTTGTGGATGGAGTTTTGAGCGGGTAGGTCCAAAGCTTCCATGTCTTCTCTTCTCGTAGGGGTTTCATATTTTACCAGACTGTCCGGTAATCAGGATTTTACAAAGAGTTTTTACGTGTCCAGGGTTTTAAAAGGATGGGCTCATCAGCGTTCTCCATTAATGGATTCTAATAGATGTATAGATTTGACTATGTTGTCTAGGATTATAGGGGTGGTTGGCAAAGTTACTTTTGATGATTTCGAGGCAAAATTGTTTCATTGAGCTTTCTCATTGGCATTTTTTGGTGCATTCAGAATATCGGAGTTGTTAGCTGCAGGAAAAAATGTAGTTGGATCAGGTTTACCTAGGGAGAACGTGGTCATGTCTGATTCATCTTTATCTTGTAAAATTCACAAGTCAAAATTGAACCAATTAGGTAAAGGGAGATGGGTTATTATTAATATATATGAGGGGAAAGATTATTGTCCATTTCATTTAGCGCAACAATATTTGGGAAGGGGACATCCGGGTAGGTCAAATTGGTTTGTTCACAAGGACAATCGTCCTCTTACTAAGTATCAATTTTCTTCCGTCTTGAAACTCTGCTTGAAGGATTTAGGCCTGGAAACTTCCGCTTATAGTTCGCACTCATTTAGAATAGGAGCAGTGACTTCAGCCGCTTTAGAAGACCGTTCTGAGGATCATATCAAGCGGCTCGGACTGTGGAAGTCAGGGGCTTTCTGTAACTACATTTGGTTGGAAAAACTGAAGAATAATTCTGAATAGTTATATGGTGTAATTTTGCTGGGAGGATTAACTTTTGTTTTCAGGTTCTTGATTATTGGTAAGTTTTTAGTAGTTTATGGAGAGTCGTTAGCATCGCGATCTATGAAAGGGTTTTCTCCTGCCTTTGTTCCCTTTAGTAAGGTTCTCCATATTGGCTCTCAGGAGGCCTTGGGGGTTTTCGGGAGTTTTTTACTCTTACATACTAATCTCTTTGGTTACGGTTTGCCTTCCCCACATCCTTTTGTGTTTATGGTGACCCGGACTGTTTAATAATTCATTTGGGGGGCAATAATTTGGGGAACATCACGGCTTTGTAGCTAAAATTTGCCATTAAAAGAGATTTGTAGGCATTAAAACGTTTTCAGCCCAATATTCACTTGATTTGGTCGCAAATTATACCTCAGAGGGCATGTTGGAAGGCTAAGTCCCTTGAGAAGGTTGCTCGAAAACAACTTAATAGGGATTTTAGGTTTTTGTGGGGGCAAGTTGTTTCGTATCCTCAAATAGATTATAAAAATTAGGATTTATTTCGGGATGATGGGGTGCACCTATCGGATAGGGGAAATTTGATTTTTGTTGAATGTTTGCTTGAGGCGTTACAGGGTTGTTGGGTGGCGGGCAGTTGTACTTGAGAGTACCTCACTTTGGCGGTAGAGGTTGTGTGTCACCATTTTAAGTTATGGCACATAAAACATGGGGGAGAAATATCTGCAAGCAGAGGCGCACCCTTCTAAAAATCGACAGATCGCCTGTCTGACGACAGGGGCCTGGTCTGCCTCCTCCATATGGTGAGGTGTGCACAATAAGGAGTGGAGCCGGGGGAACGGGTTTTAGTAGGGGGTGGCGCCTGTGTTGACAAGTTGTTTGTCCTTTAAGTTTCCAGAGGTGACACACATACCTGCTATTGCCACCTGGTCTCAACCCAATATTTTATAGTCAATTATAATTATAATTCATTAGCTTAAAGGGATCATTTCATTTCAATAAACCTATGTCCTCTATTTTAAATCCAGTAAAGTTGTCCAAATCTTTTTTGTGTGAATGGCTTGTTGTTGTGAGTGGGGTCGTCAACCTTAGTTCATTTATAGTTCATATCATTTAGGTTACAGGACTTCTCCTGGGTCTCACCTTTTCAGACAAGCTTATAACATTTTTCAACCTTCTTAGGCTATATTTACCATATTTAAAACCACTTTGCTTTTTTATTACATTATTAGCACAAACCTACGCACTCTCTTTCTATTCTAAAATTCCCTCATCTCTGTTACTAACACTGCTGTGTGGCTGGATCATACAAAACACTTAGCACTTTAACCATACAACTTGGCTGGTCTACTGTGTGATATATAACTCTTACCATTATGTATCAAACCCACTGTCTTATAGAGTGCAAGCTTGTGAGCAGGGCCCTCTTGCTTACCCAGTCTCTCTGTTACTACCCAGTCTTGTTTATATTTGTTATTTGTCTGCTGGCACTATATAAAAACCTGTTAATAAATAAATAGGAAGGAACAAAGTGTTATTTAGCCCCTTTTCCTATTATTTAATAAGGATGCATTAAGTCGAATATTAATGGGTTGACTTATACTCCCAGGGTCTGGTTTAAAATATTGACAGTCAAAATGTCGAAAGATCAGAATGTCAACAGTTGAGTATTCTGTTAGAATTTGTTTGTAACATCAGTAAACTTAAAGTAATGCAGATAGCTTGCAAAAAAAAAAACCCTTCAGAAATCTAATAGTATATATGTAATATGTATGTAATACTAACATAATACTCAGCTGTCAACATTTTGACCTGTCTCCAATTTGACTGTCGACATAGCAACAAGCTAGGTTTTCCCACATAGAGCTTGTAACAGACTTACTCCAAGATGCACACTATATTTTGGTGTGATATATGATGAAGCTATTTATTGTATATTTTGTCCCATTGGGCCTGATCCAGAGGTACGATGTAGCGCTGAGCGTACTAACACTCAGCGTTACATCGCTGACTCCCCCTGGCACTCCCCCTGTGCGGGCGTATGGCCCCTTCCTTACGCCGGCTGAAGGCTACCCTATGGCCGCTTAGCATGCCCCCCACCCTCATTTACTTACCTCCCCCCGCCCACCAGCACTAAAGTGAGCGTAGGGACGCTGGAGGACGTCCCCACCAGCGTCCCTACGGCGCTGCTACGGACGCCCGATCCAGGATCGGGTGTTGCCGTAGCAACGCCGGGCAATATCTGCAAAGCCGATCTTACGTTTACGCCTGCCGTCCGAGCGACGGCGGGCGTTCTTCTGGATCAGGCCCATTGACCTTAAAACTTTAAAATTTTCTTACCCTTGCAAGTTTTGCACCTATGGAAGCCTTTAGTCTTAACGTGATTCTACAGCAGGGGTCCTCAAACTTTTTAAACAGGGGGCCAGTTCACTGTCCCTCAGAACGTTGTAGGGCCGGACTATAGTAAAAACAAAAACTATGAACAAATTCCTATGCACACTGCATATATCTTATTTTGGTCGCATTTTATGCAATTTCACAGGGGTAAGATACAACCGGTGATATAATTTAAAAAACATTTCAATATGGTTGGTGCACCTGGAGCTTTTGTGAATACGCTGAGATATTTGAAACCATTGTTGAAGGGAAAGATAAATCCCCAAGTCTAATTCCCACTGAACCTGTGCCCGTGTTTTGTTGAGGTTGACCGGAGTAGTTATATCCGTGTACCAAGAAGATATAGCCCCCCTGCTCCCACCCGCGGTAAGTCTAGCAAGAATCGCCGGGGGAGGGGGATGCAAAGTGCCCGGAGTCTTGTATTTAGTGAGGACCCAGTGTCTCAACTGAAGGTACTGGAATGTAAGGCTCGGTGGGAGACTAAATCTATGGGCCAGAACATCAAACGTGCTAATGGCTCCCTATGTGGCGAGCTCCGAGATATCCATCCACCCTCTGGACGTCAGGCCAGAAACAGTCAGATTAGGGATAAGGGAGGAAATCGCGGCCAGTGAGACATTGTTGGTGGGTAAGATTATGCCCAAATGTACAGAAGCTATTCTATCTCATACCAGGAGTGTATCCACCATATACTGCAGCTTAATTGGTAGTGCCCCGTGATCCGCCCTTGCTACCCAGATCAAGTCCGCCAGGGGAAAGTTTCCCAGGGTGCCTCTCTCCAAGTTTACCCAAGGCTTTTGGCCGGGAGGTAGAGACCAGTCTCTGGACTGCACAATAAGGGACGCTGCATGGTAAGCTTCAAGGTCTGGTAAAGCCAACCCAACCCCCCGAATTTTTTAGCTAAAGTCATACGATGGAAAGCGAGCTTCGGGGCTTTCCATACATAGGAGAGCATCACTCTCTTAAATTTAAGCAGTTCCTGCTTAGGGAAGACATACGGAATAAATCGGAATAAATAAATAAAGTAGTTTGGGAAGGAGTGACATCTTAAAGGCCGCTACTCTGCCCAGCCAGGAGACTTCAAAGTTAACCCATGAATTAACTAACGTGCTCAGTTGGGTGTACAACGGGGGGAGGTTAACCACAAATACTTTACCCAGGGAGTTAGGGACCAAAATACCCAGGTATGACAATGCTGTAGCTTTCCAGGAATACAAGAATCTAGCTTTCAACTGCTCCAAAGCTCGAGGGGTCACATTACAAGGGAGTGCCTCTGTTTTAGTTGTGTTGAGTTTATAATAGGACACCGCGCTATAATTAGACAATATCTCATGTAGGGCCTCCAGGGAGGACCCCGGGTTAGTTGCAACACTAGGACATCGTCCGCGAACAAACACATCTTGTTAGTCGTGTCGTGCACACGGACTCCTGGGAAGGTGGGAGACAGACAAATTTTGTGGGCGAGGGGTTCGATAGCTAGTGCGAATATGAATGGTGATAAAGAGCACCCCTGATGAGTACCATTAGCGATGTTGAAGGATGTAGAAAGAAAGCCATTGCTAAAGACACACGCCGAAGGCCCCTTGTATAGTGCCAGAATAGAACTCAGGATTTCCCCACCAAAACCGAATCTCTCCAAGACCTGCTCCATATATTTCCAGTGGAGCCTATCGAAGGCCTTTTCGGCGTCAAGGGAGAGGAGTACTAACTCCTCCCCTGACCTCTCAACCCAGTCAATGATATTCAGGACTCGCCACGTGTTATCAGGGCCCTGTCTACCCAACACAAACCCCACCTGGTCGGGACTAATCAATGCCGGCAATAAGGGGTTAATAATGCTATGGGTCGATAATTCTTACATTCCGATGCATCTTTGCCGAGTTTAGGAGTTGTTATTATTTGGGCCTCTAACATCTCTTTAGGGAAGGATCCGTGTTCAGTGACCTGGTTGTATAGGTTAGACAGCAGGGGCGCTAATTGCGAAGAGAACTGGGTGTAAAACTGATTAATATATCCGTCCGGGCCAGGCGCCTTGTTTTTAGGAAGTGACTTAATTGCCTGCGCTACTTCTGTGACACTCCAGGGAGAGTTCAGTGCCTCCAGTTCCTCCCGGGACAACTTGGGAAGGGGTAGGTCGCGTAAAAAGCTAGAAATGGTATCATGTGTGGGTTGTATTGTGGCTGGGTCATTTTTTAAATTGTATAGGCAGGAATAATAGTCCGCAAATAAATTAGCGATGGAACTTTCCAACCATTGCTGTCTAGCAGGCATCTTATGCGATTGTTAGCCTGTTTGCTACGTAACTTACGCGCCAGAAACCGTCCCGCTTTGTTCCCCGCCACATAGTATTTTTGATTAAGTTTGGCTAATGCCGCCTGGGTACGTTGGAGTAGGTGAGAATGTAGCCGGGCCCGGAGGTCTTCCCCCGGCTCCCCGGTGGGCCAGTCCGACGCCCAGCAGCGGCATAAACACCCGGCGGGCCATATAAATGTCCTCAGCGGGCCGCATGTGGCCCGCGGGCCATAGTTTGAGGACCCCTGTTCTACAGTGATTCTTTATAAACACTTTTCACAATTATTTTTTATTTTTTTTAAATAGTTGTCTCTAAACGTGAAGCAAGGAGTTTTTGGGAAAATGGTATTAAGAATGTAATAATTTAGATGAATATTCCAGTTATGTTGAGAGATTTTTTAAATTCTGCATCATATTTGTTGTTATTAACGGTTTCTTATATATTGGATTTCAGAAGTAAATTAACGCTATACTCTCGCAATGTTTTTCATTTCTGGTTATGAGTACCATGTTTTGAAAAATTGTGTAGATAGCTGCTCTGCTTTGCCTCTGAGCAATTCCTTCTAATGTGTCTGAACTGGCCCTAAGGAATGTTATTGAGACTGTTCTTATGGGAAGCAATATCTATTCCAATATAGAAATTTGTATTTGTGGGCTCAGAGATTTTAGAACGAATTTCTTCCTCTTTGGGGTATAGTGGCAAATAAAAAAAAAGTACACATTCTTCGCTAATTTCAAATGTTATTACAGTTTTAACTGACATATTACCAGTGTGTACCGTCCAAAGATGCTGTAGAATCATCTGAAATAGTCTCTGATCGCTTGAATGGACTTTTGGGAGCTCCTAATTTTCACAACAAACAATGGCCCAGATCCAGACTTAATACGTAATTCCCCTGTCAAGTCTCATTTGCGCACGCACACATTCGTGTTATGTGTGCGTACCAGCTACATACAACAGCCATAACGCAAAAGGGACTGACTCCTAATTTACGATTGTCGTAATTCCGCCATAGAGGCAAAGATAGAAATTTTAATTAGGGTTGGGACCTAGTCGTAAGATTTAAGGTAGGAATCTGGACACATAAGGGTCCAGATTTACTACCGAGAGCAGGGAGTGCAGGGGGCGTACACTCCCTGCTATGCGAGCGTACTTACAGACCCACGACCATAATGCATGCGTGGGTCTGGATCTGGCCCAATGCCCTAATGCCCCGACCTGTCAACAATAATTACACTTCCTCTTCTTCTTCCTTTACCAGGTCTGTCTTTCAGGAAGTGCTTATGTAAATTAGTTTGATTTACTTTCACTTGAACTGTAAGAAGGCTCATGGGGGAGAGATACCCAGAAATAATATGGTGGGTGTTTCTATTTGTTGTTACTAAAGGCGTTTTAAGAAGCATGGGGCCCCTTGTGCAAAATTTGTACATGGCCCCCAGATTCACTAAGACCTCCACACACTCCGGGGCACTCACCCCGAGCAGAACCCCTCCCCCACACCTGGCTGGCTCATATCCATACTTACTGTGTATATATATAGATAGATTTTGATGCAGAGTGTGTGCCATAGGGCCCCCTGTTCTGAGGGGCCCGTGGGCATTACACACCTTGCACCCATTATAGAAGGCCGCATTCAGATCTGGAAAGTATACACTTGCTTGGGCACACCCAGACCACTTATTGACTACATAAATTCACCCATACAGACCCATGAGTTTGGATAGCTAACATTTGCGTGTGCATTGTTTCTGAGCAATGAAATATCACGCCGAGATCCACCACACAAGTTATGGTATGGGATCAGGCTCAGTTTGTTCTGGAATGATAGTACGTATATTTCAATATAATTTGCACAAAATTAGGATTATTACCATTAAAATAATCAAAAGAGGGTTTTAGAAATGAATAAGGGCATATGTGAACTTTTTGTTACTTTAATTTAATTGCTGTGTTAAGTGGTCTTATCTATCTGCACCTAATAACTGCCTATTTCAATTTTAGCTTTTCCCCAAAAACTACTGTTCATGCTTTTCTGTACAAAAACTCAATAATGCCCTTTAAAAACACAAACAAATTGCCAAAGCTGCAAAACAAAAACACACACAAAGCTTGTCAAGAACACCCTTTGATTAACATATTATAAATGAATATGCAATTCCACAGTGAAAAAAATAGTAATGCAACTGCCAACTTGGCTCAACAAAGGAAAATAGTTCACTCCAAATGGCAGTTTAATTAATCACTACATTAGCTTGCTGCATCTATTTTACTTAATTAGAATAATTATCTTAAAGTGTGCAGCTTATAAAAAAAATAGCACTGTTTTGCATTGTTCAGCATCTACAATAAACTTGTTTTTTTTCATTGTAAATATAGAAACATATAAAGACTTTCAATTCAAAAGAAAAGAAAAGAAAAAGCTTCATATTTATTAATAGTGTTGAGAAGCAGAATATAGATTTGTCTGCAGAAATAAGTTAACATATACAAACTGTAGTACAAATGTGCCAATAAATAGCCAAATGAACTTGCAGTCTTGCAAAATAATTATTTATCATGGACAACATATAATGGACCGGATCCACCCCCCTCCCCCCCGCACGTTTTCCGTATGTGCTTGGGTCTTTAATTTTGCATGCAAGAGGGGAGTGGACTCCTCCTGTCACTCCACTCACTCATGCACAAAAAGCAGCCTTAAGTCACAAGGGGTTGGACAGACCGCTGATCCGCTCCTAAGTCGTAATCACACCCACACTGTAAAATTATAATGCTTCCCGCCAACCATCTTGGCATGCAGTGGGGAAGCACAGCCTAACTCTTCATAAATACCAACGTATGGACCTAGGTTCCCTACAATGAAACTTATGGGCCAGATTCTGAGTTAAGTACGAGAGCGTTTTAACGCTTGCTGCATGCGTAATTTCGACTATTTGTATGTACTGCACATGCGCACGGCAGATGTTAGGCGTCATAACTCCGATCATGTGGTATGACGTAACTACGTACGAAGGGGTGTGTCATCCCTACGACAGCCGAAAATACGCATTGTAGGCGGAGGGAGGCAATTAAATTGTACAGTATGGGCTGGGTTAGGCAGTTACATGCATCAATCCATTACGTATGACCGTAGTTGCACAAGGAAAAGTTAAGGTAGGGTTTGGTACCCGTAAATGAAGTAAATTACGTGCATCCGAGGGGAGCGCATAATACTTACGATTGCGTAAATACGCTACAAGGTGGTACTTAAAGTGAACTTTCTGGCCCTATGTTACTAAAACTAACGTAACATCTGGAGAGCGCAGTCCTTACAGCCCACATACGCACTTTGTATGTGTTAGTAGGCTATTGTTATTAGCTGTGAATCCGGTCCAGTATTTGGAATATATATCAGGAATTATTTGTTTTAAAAAAAAAAAATTGAATAGTTTTAGTCATTACATATGGTAAGATAAAGGGGCCACATAAAGATGGGCCACTTTTATACATGTGACACTGGGCCGGATTCACACTTAAGAAGCTTCGGCATCTTAAGTGCAGTGATTTAAGAAATAACCTACTCCACATACATAGTAGGTCATTTACACAATCTACGTCTCACTTAGGTATAGTCTTTAAAGACTGCACGTAGAAGGAAGAAGGCCATTCTTTGTGCATATTTTCCTTCTTAAGGAAAGATAGGGTAGCCTATGGTATTCTTAAGTACCATTAGGAACTTAAATAGGGAATAATATTGGAGGCTGGAGAGGAGAGTTAGGTGTGGATCGAACTTTTTAAAGTCTGAATACCGTCCACCGTTATGAAGAGTCTGCAGAACCAACTTGTTAAGCTGCTTACCTACAACAGACCCCTTTCCAGAAACTACTGTCAATTGGTGGTAACTGGTGACCCCCAGGCCTGATATTGAGCCTAGTAATGCAGGCTTAATATGAGCAACATGTGAGGTGGTGGGAACAGAACACGGCAGGTACTATGAAAATGATATAATATATACCTGAGCAAAAATACAAGGAGAGTCATAAAAACCATGTACAAGGTTAGACAAATTCATATTTGTGGTCACATATCAAACCATTTTGAACAGAGCACATTTACTTACCCCTGGATTTTCACCCATTCTGTGGGGTAGATCCAGAACTAAGCATGCTAGCATATTTACGCTAGCCTGTGGCGTAAAAACGCGATTTTGTATATACTGTAAATGCACACAGCAGATGTTACACCATGTAACTCTGAACGTACGTACCAGCCTAGTATCAATCTGCGTAACTACGAATGAAGGAATGTGCCACCCATACGACACCCATAATTATGCTTCGGATGCGGGGGGAGGCATTTAAATCCAACTGTCTGGGTGTGCTTAGGCAGTTACGTATGTGCAGACTATACATATATCAGTAGTTACACTTTGAAAAATTAAGGTAGGGTTTGGCAAGCGTAAAATGGCAAAAGTACATATGGCCGAGGGGAGTGCTTAGGGAAGTGCATAGTTAATACGCTAGCGTAAATACGCTACGTCTTGAAACGTAATGAAAACGTGGCTCTGGATATGGGCCTATATGTGTATAGTAGTGATTAATGCACTTCTTATAAATTTTTGGACACTTCTCTAAATGACTTTTTATTAGTGAAACTGATTTACTCACTTATTATTCCCTTTCCCTGACATTGGTAAACTATACCAACTTCCTCTTGGCTTATCCCAGTGGCATGACTCAAAGGCATAACCAATTTTTATATTAGAGAAAACATATATAAAAACAATTAGGCAAATATAAACGTAGCAACTTCAATCACATGACGATTTAGGTATTGAAAGATATTAATATTAGAACGCTAAAACCCAGGATCAGTGTCTGCCCAAACTGATCATATACAACATAGAAAACCAATAAATATTCCAGATAGTACCCTTTTTCAGGTTTTTAGTGGATATGATCTTTCATGAGCTTCAGGCTTGGAAAATGAGAAAAGTCTCCTCTTAGGGAGTGTAGGCATTGGGAAGGCATACAATGCCATACAATCTGTGAGGAGGCAAGTTGTTGCATTTTGTTTGGAAAAAACATCACGAAAGTCAGAAGTTTGGGGAGGCAGATAACCCTTGGACTAGGGGTGAAACTTTTGCAGTAATTGTACTGCAATTGTACCACAGATGCCAAAAAATGATTTGGGCTGCAGAAAATAATTCTGCATGACATAGGCTAATTGATAGCCTGAAAGACCAATAGTGGACTGTTTAAGGAAGGTCCAGTGATGAACTGTTTCTTTAAGACAGGTGCAGCTTCAGCAATGCATTTTCTCTCCACAAGTTTATGTGCAAATGAAAATGAAAAGAACAGAGTTTAAATAAAACATTTATTAACATGAATTAGACACCAAATAAATAAATAAGACAAAAATGAAATCAGGGATATAACGCTCTGATAAAATCAATAAAAAACCTCCCCCCCCCTATGCAAAGTTCGGACATTGCACGGAGATTTAAGGTAGATATAAGGTAGCTCTATCCTAAAAATGGGGGCTGGAAGAGTGAGCTAGGTGCGGATCTGCCCGCACCTAACTCACTTTTATCTGTGAATCAGATCTAGTGTGAGATGGAAAACACACAGAGCACAAACAGAGAGACAGGTAACTTCACAGCAGTGTGCAAATGCAGCAAAGCTGCACATACTACACAAACGCTGGAGGATACAACCAACAAGGGAGGACAGACTATGGAGCTCAGGAACTGGAAGAAAAGACTGCAGGAGGAGAGGTAAACAGAGGGAACACTGGGAGAGGCACAGAGACAAACAGGGAATGACAAGAGATACAAAAGCACCAGGCAAATGCACAGAGTAAGGAAATCGCAAGACACAGGAGACCAATGATATAACCGGCAACATGGTACACATACTGCTGGTTATTTACAGGTCCATCTTTCAATCAGCTGTCAGCTTAGGACACATCTCCAGATTGACTGAGGATGGCTGTAAACATAGGAAAAAACAGGTTTACACACCGCCATGGTTTCGCTGCCGGCGTGTAACAGTCTCCTGCAGTTCGTCCTTTTGGTTTCTGGCCTACATTGTCTGTCCTTCCATGTCTGTTGTGTCCTCCAGTGTGTGTGTACCAGGTGCATCTTGCTGCATTGTTCACTGCTCTAGTTAACTTGTCTCTGTCTGCTCTCCTGCAGAAAGCTCTGTGTGTTTTCCATCTCACATAGTTTCTGAGTATTGTCATCTTACTCCATCTGTTGCCCAGCTTCCACTCTGAGTTATTCCACCTTTCTATCAGTGTATTACTTCTCCCTGAGTCCATTCCAACTGACTCTTATTATCTCTCTAAGTCCATTTCACCTGACTCTTCTGTCAATCTCCTTGCTTATTTCACCTGACTGCTCTATTCTGCCCTTTGGCATTTGTCTCTGTCCTTACACCTGCTCCATGAGTATATACATCTTGCTATACTCTTTGCAAGTGTGTGTGTGTGTGTGTGTGTGTGTGTCATAGTGTGTCATAGTGTGTTAAGGCCCATTTGAACAGGTTACCACTTGGGGTTATCAATGGCGGTCACAAGCTGCTAGGAGTCTACAGCCAAGCTGTTCCCATCATCAGGGGCTCCAGTGAACGCAAGTCTCCTAGTAAGACTCCATACACTGGTGTGCCACCCTCATAACACTACTCAAGCTTCAGACAATCAACCTAATGTAGTAAGGACATATACCAAACTTTCCTATTATGTTCTGTGTCTACTCAGTAATCCTGAGGGGCTATAGGCATGTCATAGTGGAGTAGGATTTTAATATTCTGCAGTTGCTCACCATTACTTGCCACCTGTACCAAGTCACTATAGGGTATAATCCTTAAACCATATATTGGGACTTACATCATATTGAACTTATATTTTGAACATATACTGCCTTTACTCAGCTATTTTAACCTGTGTACGTCATTTTGTTTTGTTCTGCAAATCTGATACCCTGCTTTATAAATCCATCTGTTTAATCCTTGTGATTCATAATAAAGTATTATTTATACAAGCACATGTTGGATTCCAGAGATGTGCCTAACACAGTTTATGATCTCTATGAGTCTTTTTAACATGCATTACATGCTCGCTTTCTGGTTATGGGATAACTTATGGGTTGCACACTCTCTGTTGAAAGCCATACCTCTAGCTTCAGAACTATCAAGCACTCACAGGTAAGCTCACCAAATGTTAGTGAAACTTTTGAAACCATATTATTAGCCTCTATTCTGTCCTCAATTTTTTTTTAGTTTACAAAAAATATCTTTAACCCTTTCTCCCCAGAATAACATTATTCCCCAGCTTGTCTATTTGCTAGACTTGTTTTAAAAACATTTGTATACAATTGTAGGCACCATATAACTTCTTTGTAAATATAGTATGGATGGAAAACACTAACACGCAGACACATTTACACATACACACACACGTTTTCATGATGAAATGTATGAAAATAACAGTTCCGCATCAAGAAGATCCATTAGCTTAGCTTTTCATGTTAAACATTTACAAATTGGTAGTGGGAAAGCCCTAATTGTGTGCACATTTCTGCATGAAATGGTTTTTCTGTTGATATAGAGTTGTCAAAGGTCAGCTTTTATTATGCATTAATGAATCAGACATTTAGCTATCTACGTTGGTGCTTGGTCTTTTGACATGCAGAGTTCAATGTTTGAATTATTTCTCAGATAGAAGAGTCATTTATCTGCCTCTGTCTAGTGTGGGATTTGTTTGTTCAGGAGCGATAATATCCAAGGATCTGCAAGTAGTTTCTCATTTTACAGACAAATTGGACTAGATTCAGATATTGAAAATAAGAGAGAAAAGTTACTCCTGGGCAAAACCATGTCGATTTAAGGGGGAGTCGAGTCATTTGTTTTCTTTGCATGCAGGGATATATCTTTGGATTGCTTTCTGCAAACAGATAATGACCAGAATTACTTTCACAGTTATTTAGACTTGGGCTAGGAAATAACTCTCAATTCTAATACCGTTTGCAAAAGATGCAGTTTGCCTCCCCTTGAATCAACATGGTTTTGCCTAGGAGTTACTTTCTTCTCTTAGTTTTAATCTCTGAACCTGATCCAATAGGCCTGTGGCTATATTATATTTTTCATTATTCTTTTATGCCCAATTTTGTGTTATAATAATGAAGGTGAATATGTTTGTTTGTTTATTTGTTTGTTTGTTTTTTCTTTTTAAATAGAATGTACTTGTAGGGTCTGATTCAGAGAACTGTTTTCACGGCGAGTTGCGTGCGGATTTTTAGGTACGTTTCAACTGCGCATGCGTGGTAATTTATTTTATTTATGTAGACTATATGCATGTAAGTAAAAATAAATAAAGTGCTGCGCTGATATCCAAGACACCTATACCATATGGAATGAATACAATACAAAGATAAGCACCATAAAATAAATAAAATAATGAATTTAAAATTTTATTTAAATCCATTATTTTATTTATTTTATGGTGCTTATCTTTGTATTGTACTCATTCCATATGCCATATGGTATAAGTGTCTTGGATATCAGCGCAGCACTTTAATTCTTTTTGTTCACTCTATATGGATTAGCTACCCTCATTGCAGCTGCTCCATATTTAAGCACTTATGTAGATGTCTAATTAGACATAGAATTATTAATTGTTCCACTAGTTTATTCATTTTTAATATTATTTTTATTCTTCGAATTGTATATCACACTTGGTTGGCGCCAGGAGAACTTCTTTTTTATATATTTATTTGTTCACACGCATGTAAGTGCCTTACAGACGGACTTGTGAATCGCACTTGGGTACATACGTCCAGATATGCAACGCAAAAATACGCACATGAAAATTTAAATAAAAATGGACGGGGGAAGGCAGTTAAATGAAGGTATGTGGACGTGACTACAGAGGACACATACGCACACAACTGCTCACGGAAAGTTACAAGTGGTCTATGGAGGCGTAAGTCACCGACAACACGGCCGAGAGAGGGGAGTGTGATGAGTGTGAGGGGGTTTGGCCTGCACCGGCCGTGCATATAATTGCGTTCCTTCATGGCCTATAGTCTTTAAATAAATCCATAAAATGCTAACTTTATTCTTTTGTATTTAAATTTAATATTTTATAATTTAGCATCAAATATATAAATATATAAGCAGCACTCTCCTGGAGTTAACAGAAAAAAATAATTATGGATTTATTATCTATGAAGCAATTCAGGTGGCTAAAAACCTTGACCATCTCCCTCTTACTATTTAAATACTGTACTTTATATATTTTCTCCATCCCTGTCTCATTGCTCATTGAGAAAACAATGGAGAAAATCCTCTTTATATGAACAGCAGATTCTGATCTCTATATTAGAATAGTGTAATGTAACATGGTGTATGTTCACTGCTTGTTTGTGCTTTGTGGTACAGATGGGTTATCAGACTCAGTTACTCTTTTCAGTTGTTTGGGGGGTAGTGGTGCAAGGGTGCAGAATATCATGACCCACCAATAATGCTTGACTGATCTGTCTGTATGCCAATATTAGTAATACAAGTTTCACTATTTTCATTATGTTGCTTTGTTAATCTATAAAGCAATGCACAGAAATGCAGTGAAGGCAACTCTAAGGTTTATATGATAGCTTTCTCATGTAACTAATTGCATACTTTCTTCACAAGCTACAGCAAACCCTAGTTTTGCAGCTGTTACTGTTATGAGCAAGATACATACTTGCATAGTATGTACAGTAATTAGATCAATATAATAGAGAAAATACAGATGCCATAACCTTATACTGTAGAGCACTGTTTACTATTTTGGGAAGCTTGTGATCTGTTTGTTAATAGATTGACAGTGCATAAAAAGGAACATCGGGTCAAAATGCATTATATAATCATCCAAATGTCAAAATAACTACATCTGTGCTCAATTAAATATAACATTCTACATTAAGTAGATATCTGATATATTTCCTTAATATTTAATGCAGAGTATGCTTTAAGATTTGTGTTTATGGGTAGATGAAAGTATAACGGTATTCATACTTAGCAGCAGAATTAAGAGGCCGCCAACTGTCATCCACTGTTTAGCAAACACAAAATCTAAAACATGATGTAAATGTGACATTGTAAACATTACCATGACTGGATTCCCTTTTATGAGATACTGAAAATATCACTCAAGGTTGTATCTACAGGTTTCCTTGCAATCTATAATGGAATCCCTGAGAGATGAAACCTTGGGATAAATTTATCTCTTGTAATACAATACAGCTGGGTCTTCTAACCCAACAAAATATGCAGTCATTATTAATGTTATAATAAAAGACAGAACGTATGAGATATTGACAGAGAGAAGGAAAATGCCAATCGAGAGAGACAGAAAGAGAGAGAGAGAGAGAGAGAGAGAGAGAGAGTGAAGAAGTGAGAGAGACCACAGAGATGAAAAAGAACTATATGGATACAGAAAATGCTGGAAAGCAGCAAGTATAATTAATATACTGACAGATGAATGAAGAAGAATGACAGAGGAAGAAAAACAATGACAGAGAAATTGGCAGCACAGTGACACAAGTGGTTATCACTTCTGATATCACGATTAAGGTTCCCAAGCAAGGGGTGTGTACTTAGTTTGTATTTTCTCCTTTTTCTAGATATCTTCAGGTTTCCCTCCACACTCCAAAACTATGCTAGTGGTTTATCTGGCTGCTGGCAAAAATTAACCCTAGTCTGTTACTTTCTGTCTGCCTGTGGGTTAGGGAACATCAGAGACAAGTGTGAATTCTCTGTACATCACTGTGGAATTGGTACTGCTCTATAAATAAATGATGATGATGATGATATGTGGCAGACATAGAGACTAAAAAAGGAGAGAGAAAGAGATTAGAGATAAAAAATAATCAAAGATAAGTAGATAGACAATTAGAAAGTGATTTTAAATGTGTTAAGTTCAGATTTGACTCCCTGCTGCTGGGTTTTGCCTATTATAATGTTAATTTTACACTCAAAACTGATTTGAATTCTGGAGAAAATTGTGTAAAAACTTCTTAACCTCTTACTCACTATTTTCATTGTGATTGTAATAAATTGAACAGTTACTGTAAAAGGAAACCAATGATTACATTGGGCCAGTTCCAGATTTAAGGTCATTTTAACTACGCAAGCGTGCTAGAGTTACGCACTACTGAGTATAATGCACTCCCCCGGGCATTCCCCTCGCACGTATGTAACTTAGTTATTTATCATAATTAGGTAATATGTAATAAGAGTTTTGTTGCTGTTTAGATAGCTATTTTTACATATAGAGATATAGAGATTACATATAGAGATTTGTCAACTGTGTCTAGCATACCAGGCCCTTATTGTTTGTTATTTCAAGGCTTTATTGCCTTGTAGTGGGAGGAGTCTTTGTAGTCTGTTAGAAATCATCCTCACCTGATATAGCTATACTTAAATAGGACTGAGGAGGCTGCAAGACTTGGCTGCTTTTTAGTGCATATTTTCTAAGTGCATAGTTTATAAGTGTGAGTTAAACTGGAGTTTAACAGGAGGAAAACAGAGGGAAACAGTTGAATACCATCTCTGCAACTAAAGGACAACATTCATCACCAACTTTACAGTTTGTGCACTGCACAACAAACAATGGATGATCCTGACTGCCTCCTTCATGATTGCCTGGCCTACACTGCAACCAGCTAAAACTCTACTTGTTCATTTAGGGGCTACTTTTGTTCACAAAACTTTGGACTACATAATTTGTTGGCACATACCTTTCTGTATTTACAGCCATGCTTTATCATTATGTCTGCATTTTATTCCTTCATATCTACAATTCTTTAACTTATCTTTATTGAAGCAGGATGTTCAGCTTACAAATTGAAATACAATTATCCAGTACATAGTTAGGCAGAGGAGTGAACATCAACAGAAGTATCAAACAGTATCATAGTAGGGATTTTATTTGGAAGGGGAAAGGGGAGGGAATCCCCCGGGGAAAACAACACTGATGGAATATAGTGAGAGATAAGCATCAGATGTTGGAGGCTCCTTGGGGGAAGGGGGTTAGGGAGAGGGAGGGTCGTCACCGGAAAGAAAGGGTTTTCAAGGGGGGGAAGAAAGGACAAATATAGGTAATTCCTCAGGTATATGAGCGATATAGGTGGCAAAGAAAACAATCTACCTAATATTAAAGGGAGGATTAGGCTGAGAATCCAGCCAGGGAAACCAAACTAGGTAGAAAAGGTCATCTCGGTCATGAAGCTGTTACGTGATTTTTTCCATTCTTTCCTCTACAGCTACACAAGCATAGTCCCCAAACATTCACTTCATTAAATACACTTCAATTACATACACTTGCTTACCGAAAATGTTTAGCATCCTATTATTTTTACTATCCTTACACAGCATTTCTGTTTATATTGCAACATCATTTACTCCCCCACACTCACATCCCTCAATCTTCATTAACTCAACTCTGAACTACTCTCCACTACTTAACACACATGAACTCTTTTCCTACATTCAATGTTTGTCTCCAATTTCAACAAAAAGTCAGCACAATCTCACCACCTGTAGATCACGCAATCCTCTTCTATATCTGTCTTTGCTTCTCTTGCTAGCTGGTGACATCTCTCCAAATCCAGGGCCTCCACACCTTTCACATACAAATCAATCCTATTCAGGACACTATAGAAACCCAGAGAACCTTAAACACATCACATGTCTCCCATCACTCCCAAAATGTGTCCTATGGAATGCACACTCTGTAACAAACTAACCTCTATTCATGACCTCTTCCTCTCTAACAATCTCAATCTTCTTGCAATCACAGAAACCTGGCTCACTGACTTTGACATCTCTTCACCCGCTGCATTCTCATATGGTGGTCTGCATTTTACTCATACCTCCAAGCCTGGAGACAATAAAAAATAATTTATATTTTTATAAGTCTGAAC